>ML994627.1:0-124012 GCA_010093925.1 Zopfia rhizophila CBS 207.26
GTACCTAAGTTTATTAATACCTACTTATATAGTTTTTATATATAGAGAATTAATAGCTTATAGTAAGCTATAAATTACTTTTTTACTTTCTTAGTTACAAGTTCTTTCGTGGTCTTGTAATTCTAAGATTTATATTCTATTTTACTTTTTAAAAAACCTAGCTTATTTTAGTAACATAAATACAAAATAGTATCTAAAAAAATAATTCTAAATTATATATAAAACTATAATCTTTATTACTGTAAAGTGTAATAATTATTATAAATACTTTTATACTAATTTTACTTAGTATTTAAAGTATTAACTATATTTTCTATATTTATAAGCTTTACCTAGGTAGATATTACTATAATATAGGAGCTTAATATTTATATTATTTAAGCTTACTATATTTAATAATACAGAGAATATAAGCCTATATTTACTTTACTTAATATATTACTTTATTTTTATATTTTAATGTATTATTTTAATTCTTAAGCTTTAGTCTACCTGTACACTTTCTACTTATTATTATAAATAAAAACTTATTATTATAATTTAAGATAAACTAGCTATAAGTTTTTATAATACTTAATTAACTTAAGAGTATATACTTACTTTAAGACTAGATTTAGTTTATAGAAAATAAGCCTAGAGACTATTATGCCTGGCTGTCTTAAAAAATAAACTAATAAGAAATAATATAGTAATAATTAAAAGATAGTTATACTACTATAAGCTATATAAAATATGTCTAGTATTCTAAATTTAAGTTTATATTATAACTCTAATAATGTGGTTTTGTATTTCTTAGACTTTTAATTTATTAAAGCTAAAACTATTTTTTTATCTTCTTTTTCTTTTTCTATTTTTTAAAATACTAAGTATCTGAAGCCTTAAAAGTGTAGAAAAAAACACAAAATATACTTAAGTTAAAGTAATAAAGTTTTAATAAATTTTATAGACTTTAACTACTTAAATATTATAAAAGTAGTAGGCTAAAGCCTGCTAAACTCTATATTTAAATATAAAACAAGTAAGTTAAAAAATAAGAAGTTATATAATATTACTTAATAAAGAATTAACTCTAGAATACGTAATATAAAGAATAAAAAAAACATTTTAAAAGAAAAGTACTAAATTTAAGAAAAATCTTATATCTAAGTTAGAAAAAGTATTTAGGCTAGTTAAAGCTATATAAAAATTTTATAATTAAGTAAACTACATATTACACTACTAGTTAGATCTTAGTATTCTAAATTAAAAGAATATATTAATAAGCTTTTAGGTATACTTTATTAATATTACTTTTACTATAATATATTTATTAAAATATTTCTACGTAAGCTTTACCTATACTTTTCTAAACCTAAATTTTTCTAAGGATCTTAATAAAATAATTAATTTATACTATTAGTTTTAATATTAACTAATATACTTTTACTACTTTATAAGTAGCTTTAATTATTAATAAATCTATTAAATAAGTTTATTTTAAAGTAATTAGATAACTTTCTTTTACCTCTAGTAAATATAGTGCTATATATAAGTTAATTATACTATTAAATAATTATAATAAAAAGCTTCTTAAAATTTTTTTTCTTTACTACCTTTATTCTGCTTTTAGGGCTGCTTTTTTTACTAATTTTAGTATTTTACTTTTTCTTTATTACTTTTAGTCTATGAACTAATATATAAGTTTATCTACTATTTTAACTTTTTTTTTATTAATCTCTTTTTTATAACCTTTCTTTTTAGTAATTTTTCTTATTAATAACCTTTTAATAGCTTTTACTACTTTAGATAATAGTAATAATAGTAGTAGTAAACTTTTTAACTAAAACTTTTATTTATTTAACTATAGTAATAAAATATAATTTACATAGAATACAGTTAACTCTTAGAGTAAATAGCTTTTAATAATGTTTATATTATATTACTAACTATTCTTTAGTTTAATTTAATAGGAATAACTTTATTATTTTTAATTATTTATATTTTTTTATTTCTTTTTTAGCCCAGTACCTTATTTTAGCTAGAGAAAAAATTAATTTTTTTAACTTTATTTACTTTAATTCTTTCCCTAGCTCTATCTAGTTCTAGATTAATTCTAATTAGGCTAAATTTCTAAATAATAGCTAATACTATTAAGTAGGTAATAATACTTATTTACTTATTATTTTTAAAGTTAATAGTTCTTAAACGTTTAATGTAAATGGTATTTATAGAATTAGAAACTAAAACTAGCTAGCTGCTTTATTTAGCTATTATTTTTAAAATACTTAAAGATTTTAGATCTATATTAACGTTTTATATACTAGCTAGAACTTAGTTTATTAAGTATACTTTTAGTTTATAGGCTCATTTTTAAATATACTATTAAGTAATTTTAGGCTTTACTAATTACTAAAATATCTTATTATTTTTAAGTTAATATACTAACTATATATTTAAAGAGTATAACTATAGCTTTATAGCTTTATATAATATATAGTTTCTTTTTATCCCCGCTTAAATATATCTCTAATAAATATATAAAAGACTTAAATAGTAACTTTTAAAATAGAGCTAACTACATAATTTTTTATTAAAACTAAATACTATATATTAAGTAAAAGAATAGCTATTAAGAATGTATACAAAAATAAATTATATATAACTAGAGTTATTCTAATATTATTTACTATTTACCTAAAATAATAATAAAGCTATAGTTTTAGTAAATATAAAATAAGTTTAGCTGTATAAGTATACTTATAAGTAATATTTAATAATAATAAATATAATTTAGCATAAAATATTACTACCTAATTAAAAGTAAAATAAATTTTCTAAAAATAAACTAGAAGGAATATAAATTAGTTAATAATATTAAAAAATATATAAAAATAATATTAAAACTAAAATAGCCTTGTAGTATTATTAAGTAGTGTAAACTTCTAATTTTTACTTAATTTAGAATAAAGTTATTAAGTATTCTAATACTTTTTAAATATTAAGTGCTTAGTAATAAGCTTATAAAGTATATATTTTATTTAAATTTTATTCTTATAATACTTACATTAATTACATAATAGGCTTTTATAAATTCTTTTTATTTTTATTTTATTATATAAGCATACTATTACTCTCTTTCTCTATTAATTATACTAACTATTTATTATATTTACTAGAATATTTTATACTACATATCTAAAAAGTATTTGCTTAGAAAGTATTAAATAAATATTATTACTTAATTAATATTATAAAAGGTTTGCCCTGTAAATTAGTAGTTTCTATCTTTAAGTTTAGAAAACTATTTCTAGTTCTTAAAGTACTATATTTAGTTAGAATCTCTTTTTTTTTTTAGTGTCTTAGTAATTTCCAGTTTAATAAAATATTATACCCTATAACTATATATAATATTTTGTAGATAAAAACTAGTTGTATTAAAAATAGTTTTAAAAGTCTTACTTTTAATAACATGCTATTATAGGATTCTAATAATAAACTACTTCTTTTAATACTAATACTTCTTAGTAAATTTAGGAACTCTTAAATAGTTTAGTATATTTACTATATTTAATATTCTTATTTATAGGCCTAATTCTATAAGTAGTAGTAATTTATATTATAGAAATAATAAATAAAATAACTAGTCTATGCGCCTAATAGTTAGGAGATTTAATATTTTAACTCTTTAATCTATTTTTTTAATACGTAATATATATACCTTTCTTACTTATATTTATTTTTATAAATATTATCTAAAGATCCTTTTTCTACCCTGTAATAATGCCAAGAAATTAAAAGAAATATATAAAAGTAGTTTAGAGAATTTAAGAACTACAAAAGAGCTCTATTATCTTTCTAGGTATAATAAAATATTTAGAATTTATTATAAAAATTTAAGTTAGTTATATGTGTTATATATAGTAGATTATATTATACTAAAATATTACATAAGTAATTGCACAGATAGTGGGTTTAATTCTAAAGATATTAATTAAAATATATTTTAATAGAGAAAGCTCAAAAGCTGAGTAGTAAAAAAATTAAATTATATAATAAATAAAAATATAAGAGAAGGAATTTTCTATAATAGTATTTAACACAACACACCTAAGCAGCTATTTTTTAATATTATTATATAAAATAGTTATTATTTCTAATAATAGTTTTCTAAGTACTTAAATATTGTTCTGTATTTATAACTTTATACTTTTAAATAGTAAATTTAATACATAACATATTTTAAATACTAACTATTCTTAAATTATGTTTTTAATTCTATTAATATTAATTAATATAGTATTAGCCTCTATACTAATAATAATATTTAATAGTTTTAAATCTATATACATTATATTATGTTAATAAAGGTAAGTAAGTATATAAATAATTTATAATACCTATTTTTACTAAGGCCAGGCTGTATTAGGTTTTAATAATAGTAATATATTTTATATACCTTATAATACATCTCTTAATATGTTATTTAAATAGTATTTAAAAAGAATATTTTATAAAATAGTTTAGTTCTTTACTTTTATAGTTTAGTAGCTTTAGTAAGTTAGAATATTTAATATAAATTTTAGAAAATAATAATAGTAACTAGCTATATAATAGCTTTAATATTATAAAATAATTATAAATTTTATAGCTTCTAATTCAAAACTTAACTATCTTTTAGTATATAAAGAAGGATATTTACTTTCTTATAAATATATAACTTATTATTACTAGTAACTTATATCTTATATATGTTACCACTTAGCTAACGTATTTTACTTATTTCTAATAAGTTTTTAGTTAGGATATTAGTATTATAGTTAAATAGTAGAAATTATATATAAAACAGGTCTTCTTATATATAGAGCTGTAAATAAATAATAATTAAGTAATACTATTAAAATATAGTATTATTTTTAATAAAAGAATATAATTAAGTATAGTAATATTATTTTAATAGAAAAAAAGAGTAGTGTCGTGTTTACACTTAATAAGTAATTTTATAACCATATTATCTAAAAACTATAAATAATTAAAATTAGAGTATAAATAAAGATTTTTAAAGTCTTTTTATTATTTTTCTATTCTTATATAAGCTACTTTATTTAAGTGTAGTAAGCTTTTAAAAGTAATTATAATATACTACTATAAACAGGCGAAGCGTGTAATAATATATAGTTAATATTTTCAAAACTTCTAGCCATACTTCTATTTAATTTTATTATAGTTATAATAAGTTTAGTTAATAGACTATAAATAGTTAGATATAGCTGTAGCTATAAATATTATAATATAATTAGACTTAGTACTTAAAGCATGCAAAGCTAAGAAAGTTTAAAATTAGAAATAATATAACTATTTATTAAAGAAACTTTTCTAATAAATATTTTCGGCTATAGTAATAAAAACACGTGTAGTAGGATTTTAAGATAAAGAAATTTTAATAAGTACTAGTTACTAATTCATGACTTTAATAAGTACTAATTAAGAATATAGCTAATATAATTATTTCTAAAAATAAATATACTAGCTAATTATAAGCTTAGTTTCTGCAAACTTAAAACGTAATATATATTTTAAATAAATTAGACTATAAATTTATAAGCTATGTATTAATAATTAACTTGTATATATAGTAAAAAAGTAATTTATTTTATTTTATATAAATTACTATTACTTTATAAAAACATGCTATGGCTATAAAATCTTATTATTTTAAAAACTATAAAAAACTATATATAAGTAATAAAAAAAAGTTCAAACATATATAATAGTTATGTTATGTATATAATACTAAAAAAGTTTAATAGTAAAATATAGTTATAGTTTTAAAAAAGCTTATAATTTTTTTATATAAACTACCTATTAAACACTAATACTTAAGAGCTATATATTTTATTAGTAATTTACTATTAAATAATAATTACTAGCAAATTAATTTTATTATTTTATAAATAAATATTCTTTATAGTAATAGTAATTATTAGTGTAGTTAATTCTTTTTACTATATTTATTTCTAGTAAGTAAATTTTCTCTTTTATTAGCCTTTTTTTTTAATTCCTCTTTAGGTTTTTTACTACTATTCTGATTTTTATAAAAGGGATTAATATATATTATTCTAGATAATATTAAGTATATTATAAACCTATTTAAATAGTATACTTTCTTTTTTTTAAAGTTAACTATAATACTATTAGTACTATCTTTAGTTTAACTTTAGCTTTTATTAACTTTTTTTATAGTAACTATAAAAATATTTATAGTATTATATTTAGTTTAATTATTATTTATAAAAGTACTGCTCTTTTAGTCTCTTAAACTAAGTATACTTAAAATAATAAAAAAATTCAACTAGTCACCTAATATAGCGTTAATAGATGTGTTAGAAATAAGTTTTAAAGAGAAAAACAACACTATTAAAAATTTTCTCTAAATAAATATAAGTATACCTTTTATGTAAAAAAAAATTTATTTTTTATTTATAATAAGCTATACTCTTAATATAAAGAGCAGACTAAAACTTTTTTAAATTTAAACTTAAGTATACCACTTAAGTAGTACTTTACAAAATAAATAGTTAAATAAAAAAATAATTAATTAAAAGTAAATAATTTATAATAAAACTTTAGCTTTTAAGTTATAAAAATAATTATAAGCTTTTATATTTATTTAAAGATAATATATTTTCCTACTCCTATTAAATATAGTTACGTGAATTAAATCTAGAAATAGTTTAATAATATATATAAAATATTAGTTTTAACTACTAAACTTTGTGGTGAAATGTAGTTAGAAAAATAAGTATTTTATTAAAACTTTATTAAAAAATTAGTTAGGACTTTTATAAGATTTTACTTTTAACTAATTAGTAAGCTAATAAAGAAATATACTTATAGAATTAATATAATAAAGCTTTTAATATAAGTATAAAAGATATTTATTAGTACAGATTTAATACTACTAAAATATTACTAGAATTCTAACTAAACTTTAGCTAAGATCCAACCTTTATTTAAATATAATTACAATAAAAATTAAGGTATATGAATATTTTCTAATCTTTTCTAAAAATTACTAGCTTATTACTTAGTTCTTCTTTATTATAAGTTTATAAATATTTATTTAACCTTTAGTTATGTATACTCTGTTTTTATTTTTTATTATTATTATAATACTTTTTAGACCTTATTAGCGTAAATAAAGTAAATAAAATATATAAAATATATTAAGATTACTATTAGGTAAACAGCAGTACTAAAGCTAGAAAAGTAAATAAATAAAGTAAAAAAAACACTTAACAAGTTTTTTTAAGAGTTATTTTAATATATTCTATTTCTAAAAGACATACTAAATTATTACTAACTTGTAGTATAATAAATCTTAGTAAAATTCTAAACTTAGCTAAACTCTAAATAAAATTAGTATATTAGTTAAGAATATTAAAATTATATATTCTTTAATTTAAAGTAAACAAAATATAGCGTTTTAGCCTAAATCTAATTATATTTAAAATTAGTATAAAAATAAGTTATTTAGTTACTAATTTATATATATATATATTTACATAATAGTAGCTTATTACTATTAAAGGTTGTTAAAGAGTTATTAGAAAATTATTAGAAATTTTTTTTATATATATTATATAGCTATATAGATAGTACTTATTAAGTTTATTTAAGTACTATAGTATTTTAAAAATAGTAGCTAAGTTTATACATAATTAAACTCATTTATTTACTAAACTAATTAAAAAGTATTATACTATATTTAATTTAATATAATTCTAATAAAGATTTTGTAAAATGCTAGATAGTTTTCTAACAGATTATTTTCTATAAGTTACTATAAAATACTTATAGATTTTTTTTAACTTTTTTATATATCTAATAAGTACCTGTGCATGTATTAAGTTACTATAGAATTAAATTAAAAGAAGTTCTATTACACGCTGTTAATTTTTAATAAAGTAATATAAAAGTCACTTAAGATATTTAAATTAATATAGTTCTATAATAGCATTAGATAAAAAGAAAAAAAATATATAAAAAACTTTTAATCTCTTAGCTTAATTAAAGAGAGAAATTAATTTTAAGATATTTAAAAAATAGAATCTCTACCACTAGTTTCTAAAACATATTAAATATATTAGTAGCTGTGAGATAGTTCTATTATATATAATAGTACTTAAATAGTTTATAATTATAAATATAAAAAATTATGTTAAGCTTAAGCTTCTATTAAAATTTAAAAAGCATAAATAAATATATTACTATAAGACTTTAAGTAACCTTATAAAAAAGTATTCTAAAAAATATATATAAAAGACTAAATATTTCTATTAAAATATATAAAACTTAAATTAAGCTAGTCTTTTAAAATATTTAATTAATTTAAGTATAAAGAGTTAAGCAAAAGTCCCTATAATTAATAAGCTTAAACTATAGAATTATAGAGCTTAAATTAATATATTAATCTATTATATTTTTACTAGTTTTTCTAAATATTTAATAAACCTAAGTACTTAAGAAAGTGGCTTTATAAGCAGTTAGTACTAAATTTAAACTTATATAGTCTAAACTTATAAGCCAGCCTGCTATAATAGTGTTAGTATTTTTTAATATTTTATAAACTTAAAAAGTTACGTATATATCTTTATAAATTAGAGTAGAACTATAGAATGTACTAATACATTAACTTTTTATATTATTAATAGGCTTATAACTAGTATTATCTACACTTTAATTAAATACTAAAAAGCTATAAAAAATATTAGAAGTGTATTTATATTCTTAGTATATATACTATACAGGTAAGTAAAGTGCTTATTATTTATTTAGTTATATAAAATAAATTTACGGATTACTTAAGGTTTATTTATTAAACGAGTTTTTAAACTTATACTTAAAAATACTTAGACTATTATTATATCTAATTAAATGCAGAATATAGTATAAATAATAGAACTATATTATATAACATTATTACTATTTATTTTAATTTTTATTTCTAATGAAATTTATATTTACTTTTAAGTTTAATACTTTTAAGTAATATAAAATATTTTTAGACTTAGCTTTAAATAATATTATTTTTTAATAACGTATTTTATTCTAATATTTCTAATAATATAATACTACTATCTAGTTTCTTATAATAGTATTATTAAATTCTTAGTATCTTTTATTTCTACTTTTCTAATAATATTAATGTTTAATTTGTTATTTAATAGCTTTCTAATCTTTATTATACTACTAGTTAAACTAATATTAATAACTATTACTATAGTATTTATAAGTGTAGAAGTTTTATATATAGTTTTTTTTTTATAGGCTCTTATTTAATAATATATTTATTATATTATAACTATACTAAATTAGTATTAATTTTAATTATTTTAGTTTAAATAAAAGCTTTTTTTTTTTTTACTTATTTTTATAAAATCTTTATTAGTTAAAGATTTAGATATTTTAACTTTATATAGTATATTATAAATTATAATTACTAAAGGCACCTAGTTAATAGTTAGAATATATAACATAGTTAATTGCTAAACTGTAAATATTATTAAACTATAAGTATATTTCTTAGCATTATAAATACTATATTAAATTTTTTAAATTATACTAATATAAGCTAATTTTAAATGATAACTATATTATTAAAGGCTTCTTTAAGTATAGGATAAGTTTTTTTTATCATATTTTAGTAATTTATAAGCACTGTAGTAGTAAATAGCTAAAATTAAAGTTTTTAGCATTATATCACTACTTTTACTTATAGTAGCTTATATTAAGTTCTAAAGACATTATAATAGCTTAATACTCTTACTAACTATAAAACTCTCTTTTTAAGTAATATATTTAATCTTAATATTACGCTTTTTAATTTACTTGGTATTATTAACTTATAATTCTTTAATTTATTTATTTAAGATAGAAACTCTCTATAAAGCTATCTTAGCTATTTTAACTAACTTAACTATTTTTTTAATTATAGGTAAAGTAGATTGCTGCTTAAGTTAATGCTATTATAATTTAATTACTATCTATTACTTCTCTACTTATCATACTATTTTAGGAGTATTTAATACTAAATTAACAAAAAAAAATAAAAGAACTAGTAGAGATATTAAAAGATTAAATTTACCTAGCTTAATAAGATTTTTTTTTTTTAGATTAAATAGAAAAATACCTATAGCTCTAAAGGCACTTTTAATATTACTATTACTAAAAGCTACTAGTTAAAGTTTTATATAGATATAAAAAAAGTTATTATTTATAACATAATTCTAACTATTATAAATTAAGTCTTAAATACTATTATAAAAGTGTCTTTTTACAGAGCTAAATACTATAATATCTAAAGACTAAAGAATATATAAGAAATAGCTAAAGAGCTATAGTAGAATAATATTATGCTTTCTAGTATAATATTTAAAAGATTTAGTATAATAACTACTATATTTATTTATAATAAACAGTTGTTTTACTTTTGTTGTATTTCTAGTATTTAGTTTAAATATATCTTTAAGCTATATAAGACCTAGCTAATTATTTATTTAACTTATTTTACTAATAGTAACTGTCCAGTTCTTTAGAACGTCTATATTTATATTAAACTAGATATTTTAGAATATCTTATCTTTATAGATTATTATAGTAGGAATATAGCGTTTAGCTAAGTTAATATATTTAATTACTATAACCTAGTTACAATTACTAAGCTAGATATAGTACTTTATGTTATTATAAGTAGTAATAACTTTAGTAGATTTAATATTACTTTTTTAGAAACTAATCTCGTTTATATTATAGATATTATTATCCTAGATTTTATACTTATTTACTATATTCTTTAGTAGCCTAAAATATTCTTAAATTATCTTAAAATCCTTCTGTTTTGTTTACTAGTAGTTATACTTCTTTAATTATATAATTTCTATTTTTAGATTATACTTAATATACTAGTAGAATTAATTCTTACCTACTGGTTTCTTTTTTTTAATAGTAGTATTATATTAGCAGTGTCCTCTACTATCTATTTATAAAATAAAAAATTATAAAAAATAAGATTAAAAATTTATTTCGTTAATAAGATTTCTTTATTATAATTAAGATTATAGCTATTTATAAAAGTATTTATTTAACATACGCATCTATTTATGTAATATTTAAGAGTATTATAATTTATATAATAAATACGTAATACCTAATAGGTATTAGAAATTTAGCTTTTTTATAATATATTAATAGCTAAAAGGAGCCTTCCTTTCCTTTATTAAATAATATTAAGGCGTTTTAGAAGTATAGTATTAATATAAAAAAAGTATGTTAAATTTTTAGTAATAGCTTAGTATACACTCATAGTTTAGTAATATTTATAATTTAGTAATTAACTACGTTAAATAAAGTCTATAATAGTATTAAGTATGTTAGTGTAAATTAAAGCTTATATATAAATTTATATAAATACTAGTATATTTTAGAAACTTTATAGTGTTTTAAAAGTTATTAAAAATTCTACTATCTTTTAACTAATACATAAAGGCTAATATTAAGGTTATATTTTATAAACCTATTACTAAGCTAAGGTAATAGAGTACTTAATTTAAAATTTTAGATATATAATATAATAGGTCCCAAACAGCGCTATTAGTAAGCTAAAGTTTAATAACTTAAATTTTAAATAAACAGAACTTCTTAATACTTACTAACATTTTTCTAATTTTATTCTATTTAAGGATTAACGGTTTTCTATTTAAAGCTATAATTTCTAAAGAATAAATTAAAATAGAAAACTATAAATACTTAGTTAAAAAACTTTTTTTCTAGTTTAATATAGGCTCTTTTATGTTAGTAATATAAACATATTTTTTTATTACTTTACTAATTAATTAAAAGTAGATTCTTTTAATAATACTTTAATAAAATACTTATTCTTTCTAGTTAAACCTCTATATAAAGTCTAGTAGCTAAAAAGAGTATTTATTATTTATTACTAAAATATCTTTAATCTAATCTATTATATTATATGACTTAAAAGCGTGTTTTTATCTTATGCTAAGTATATTATAATAAAAAAATAATATATTATTTACAGCTCTTTCGTCTCAACTAGTATAGAAAAACAATTAAAGAGTTATTAGAATTTTATTAAACTAATAATTTAGATATAGATTATAAGTATATTTAAAATAGCTAGTATATATTTATAACTTAGCTTAATTAAGCTTTTAGGTGTATTAGAATAATACTAATATACATAACTTAGTATCTTTCTTAATTAATAAAAAAAATCTTATAATAGAGGTATTTATAGTAAATATCTATAATATAATTAAATCTATTAATATATATAAGAATAGGTAGACCTTTTTTAAAAAGTAGTTTATTAACTTATTATACTCTTCTTTTTTTATAAAAATTAATATCTTATTAAAGATTTACAAATGTCTACTTAGCTTAAAAATATAAAGCTAAATAGCTTAACTATTTATTTTATAGATACTTCTTTAGTTAGCTTTAATTTATTATTAAACTAAAATACTACTATATTATATTTTACTTAGTAATTCTTTAATATAGTTTAAATAATTATAGTTAGAAAAATATTGCTTAAACTTATTTCTACTTCTAAGACTCTTAAGAGTCTAGCTAAAAATAATCTTAAACTTAAAAAAACTAAATTTAAGAAAGTTAAGCTTAAGAGTTAAAGTTAGCATATAAGAAAATAAATAAAGTATAAGTAGTTAAAAACATAAAAAAGAATTTAGGCAATATTTAAAATTATAGTAAAAAGAAAAAGATATATAAATATAAGATTACTAAGCTAGTAGTATTAACCAAAGAGATAACTAAACTTAACTAATATATATTTATTATTTAAGTCTAGATTAATAAGAATGAAATATTTATGCAAGGTCTTTTTTTTACTAATAAGATTATAAATAAGTTAATAAAAGAACCTACTTTCTATATTAATATTAAGTCTAAATTATTGCGAGATATACTAAGTATAATTCTCTAAAATATACACGTAATCTCTTTTATAGAGAATATGCCTTTAGTATAGTAAACTTTATAAACTTTATTTATTTTTTAAGTTTAAAAGCTTATTTTTTACATAAATTGACTAGAACGTCTTATATTATTTTTTTCTAAATTTAGAATTATACTAAAGCTATAGAGATAATAGAAAAAATACTAGAAAATTAAAATATTTAAGTCTCTTAATTAACTATATAAATACTATATATAAATTGACTACTAAATATCTTCTCTTGCTACTTAAAAGAGGGGAAATTATATATAACCTACTCTAAACCTTATTTAAGCCTAATTTAGATATTTATTTTATTTATTTAAGTACTTAAGTAGAAAGATGCCTTAAATATATTTATAATAAAAAAATAGTAGACTTAACTAGTTTTATATACTTTCACGTTAAGAATTACTTTTTTAATTTTAATAAGAGAAGAATTAGAGAAGCCATTAAATAAACTAAAATTAAAAAGTTTTAGAAAATAGTTTAAATTAATATTCTAGCAGTATATTCTCTTTAATTTTATTTAAATTTAAATAGAACTAAAAATAATCTTATTTAGCACGGCTGTATCTTTCTTTCTTTAAAAGAAATTTACTATAAAGAATATAATAGTAACGTGTTCTAGTTTAATAATAAAAATAAAAAGTATATCTATTATATTAAGTGTAGAATTATAATTACTACTATTAAATTTCATGAATATAACTCTAAATACTCTAAGTAATAAGTTAATAAAAAGAAACTAAATATTTTAAATATTTTCTCTTTTAGACCGCCCCTTTTAAATAAAGGTAGTTAGGTTAAATATATAGATATTAACTTAAAGTAATTAAGTAATAATAAGTTAATAATATTTAATCTAATAGTACTAAGTTTTAATCTAAAAGATAAAAGATTTTATTTATTACTATAAACTTATAAAAGTAATATTATACTAATAAAATATAATAGAGTTTATTATTATTAATATTTATAACATTTAATAAAGATTAGCTCTATTTGATAATGTAAGAATTTTTAATAAAAAAAAGATAATTATTTAAATACTTACTAAGTCCTACTTATTTTAAGACCTTAATAATTTCTTTAATAATTTTATAAAAAATAAGAAATATAAACTTATTTTCTTATTATAATATGTATTTATTTTGTACTTAATAATTATTTTAATTTACAAACTATAGTAAACTACTAGATATTAAAAAAACTTTAATAACTAAAGTAATTATAGAAAACTATAAAATACTATTATATATAGTAAGTATTATTTTATTTTATTTATTTTAATACCTACTAATTTAATTAGATTACTATTAGAGAGTTAGGTATTAAATTTATAATAATAAAAATTCACCTTTCTACTATATTTAAGATAGTAAGTTATTAGAATACTATTATACTTTTTAATAAAGTAAATATATTTTTAGCATAATATATTATTAATAATATTTCTAATAACTTTCTAGTTTTAGTATTCTTATGTTAACTTGAATACTACTAAAAGATTTTATTTTTTATAATAAACTAAATTTAAACTTTTAATAAAGTAGTTATAAGTAAAGTCTATGATAGAATTAATTATAGTTTATTAAGCGTTAATACGTAAAAGAAAATCTAGAAAAAGTTTCTAATAAAAAATAAGTACTAAAATAAAAAGTATAAAGTATAATTTAAATAATTTTAATAATCTTATGAAATAAAAGCTTAATAGGTAAAAAATAAGTTATTTATATTTATAACACCTACTATACTAATACTTTAATATAAATTAAAAATATAATATTAATAACTTAAGTACTAGTAAGCTATTATAATACTTATATAAATTTAAAATCTCTAACTATTACTATTAATATAATTAAGAAATCCTAGAGTAATTTTATAGTATATTTAAAAATATACTTATAGTACTCTAGTTATTAAAAAAAAACTGTTCTTTTATTTTTCTTAATTTTATATTTCTATTTAGATTTAGTAGAGCTAGTCTACTATTTACTATTAAATAATACTAGTTAGTTAATTAATCTAGTATATACTAAGCTTAACTATTATTAGCTATTATTAAAATACTTACTGTAAAATATTATACTATAATTATTAAATTTCTACTCTCTTAGTAGTTTTTATAGGCTTAATAAAAAATAATTACTATAGCTAGATAAATTATTATTCTATTTTTATTATAAACTACTAATAGCTTTCCACTAATATTTATTAAAAGTTATTATAAATATACTAAAAATAACTTCTACTTAATAAGTTAATAAAATACTTATATACTAATAGTATTTGGAATAAGGCGTTTTTAAGCTATAATAAATAATAGATTTTATTATTCTACTAATTTCTTTAGGTTATTTTATGCAACTATAAAAGTATAAAATATATAGAATATAAATTTTAGATTTTAGATTTTTATTTTCCAGCTCTAATCTAGGTTTTCTTTTTAAAGGTAATTAAGGTTTCTATTTTTAGAACTAAAATTACAGTTTCTAAATCTAGTTTTACGTTTTAGGTTTTTAGTACTATAAATAAATTTACTCTTATAAACTATAGGTTTTTAATTTAGAAATTTTAGATCTTATATAGTTAGTTATTATATTTTAGAATATCTTATATATTATTTATTTTTTACACTTCTAAAATAACTTACTTTATAAATATTTTTCCTAATGTCTTATATAATTAGCTAGTAATAAATATAGTTATATTATTATTAAATATTTTATTTAACTAGTAAGTTGGAACATAATTATTTGGGAGATAAACTAAAAAGAGGTTATAAATTTAGTAATTATAAAAATTATAAACATAGTAATAATAGTATAAATATTATTTTAAATAACTTTATTAAAGTTATTATTAAAGACTAGTCTAAAAAGAGGTATAATATACTTAATATTAAAGTTATTAAAATAGACTACTAAACTTAGTACTAATAAGTCATTAAAGAAATTTCTATTACCTATAATTTAATAATAGTAAATATATAGAAAAAAGATTCTATAAAGTATATATTAAATTAACACTTAATATATAATTAAGAAATGAAATTTATTATTTAACTGTTATTAGTATTAAGTAGTAGCTTTATAAAAAGCTTTTAAATTCTCTTAATTTTATTATTCTGTTTAGACTTAGCTGAGTTGGTTGATTATTTATTTTAATTTTAATAAGAATTTTAACTATTAAAAGCTTGTTCTATAGTTTTAACATAAAATTTTATATAGATTCTATAAATTTGTTATGGTGGTGCTATAAGTAGAGGGTTAAGTACTTAATAAAAAGCATTAATTAATTACTAAGTATAGTACCAGGTAATAAGTTAAGACATTACGTGAAGAAAGAAAGAATATAATAAGTTATAAGCTAAAATATTTAGGGCGAGGGCTTATGCGCTAGTACGAGGCTAAAGTATAAACATATAATATAAAAAAAAAGCTTATAAAAAGGCTTCTTTAGAAGACTTTTGTGTTATAAATAGTTACTATAATAGTACCTCTTTTTTAGGTCTAAGCTCTTATAAGGAGTATTTATATTAAATATCAGGTCTAAATTAGTCTAGGTTTTTAAAGTGGAATTCTTTTATAGTAGCTATATCTTAAAGGTCGCTTATAAGTTCTTATATTAAGTTATTATATCTAGTTTATTTAACTAGATATTTATAGCGTTTCCGCCTGTAATTCAGGCGCAGTTCTTTAATTCATTTAATATAGTATTTAGTTTCTTTATTAACTTTAATAGGTTTAGATAGTAGGTTTTGTTAATTTACAAAGTATTTAAATTCAGGCACAGCAGGCCGAAGTAATGATATATAAAAGACTAGGTATATATTTAAGGATTTAGAGAGTTTAAGTTAGTACGCGTATAGAGAAACTATTTAAGAGATATAATATTTCCCTAAAGCCTTTAAGTCTAGCTTCTTAGAAGATTGCTTTATTTAGATATTTTATATATTAAGCTAAATTATATCTCCTATCTAATAGTTAGGTGCAGGTGATTGTTTTTAGTTTATATATTTTTTTTAAAAAGCTTAGGCCCAAATTATCTCTTCTTAGATTAATTATTAGATATTAGCTATTTTCTCTACTATGTGGTTAACTTCTAAGGCTTATAACACTTAGTAAAAACGTCTTTAAATTCTTATAAGAGATTTAAAACCCATTTAGGGATGTTAGCCTATATTAGCCAGGAATAATAAAACTTTTATGAATTTAGATACGGTGTTATTAGCTTTAAACTGTGCTAAAAGAAACCAGTTTACCTAGTTATCTTACTAGTAGTTTGTGTATATATATAGGACTTATTTTATTACACTATTAGCTCTTTCTATTTAGCTATTAGTTTCTAGGTAATATGCGAAAGACAGTCAGGGTTTAATTTATAGTTATTTATAGAGTTTATTATAGAGGATAGAGATAAATTATATTCCTTAGTCTAATATAATTATTTCTAGAAGACTATAGTCTATTTATATATACTAGTAGAAAAGATAGGCAATATTCATAGTAATTATCTCACTATAAGAAATCAGGTATCTATATTTTATAAGGTAATTAACTATAACCATAATATTAATACAGCCTTTAGATTCTGGGAGGTTGGTAATAAAGTCTATAGAAATATCCTTCCATCTCCTTTCAGGGATAGGGAGAGGTTTTAAGAGGCTATAGTACTTTTCATAAAAAATCTTAAATCTTTAGTAGGTATAGAAATAAGATATATATTAATATATTATTTTAAATATCTAAGGCTAGTAGTATTCGCGTTGTAGGATTTTAAGAGTTTTTTTATAACTAAAGTAGCCGCCAGCGGGAGAATTATGCGTGATTTAGAGAAATTTAATCTTAAGTTTATTATTATTTAGTATTATTAGCTAGTTGTAATAGTATAATTAGCCTTTTTAGTTTTTATATTTACTTAGAGAAAGTTTCTTAGAGCGTTGGGTTCTATCCTATATTAGTAACAGAATTTCCTAAATAAACTTATTATTTAGGTATTTATTATTAATAATCTATTAAATTAACCTATTTGTCTCGATTAAGTTTAATTCTAGAGTATTATTAAATAGTTTAGGGCGGAGAAGTATTTATTATTAAGCTTTTTAGACTTCTTCTTAAGCTAGAGTATCTTATATATAGTAAGTAAGAGTATCTAGTTTTCCACCCTACTTACCTAGTTAGTACGTGATAGTGAAGTTGAATTAGAATAGATATTTAACCCAGTAAGCTTATTAATAGCTAAGTTACTTTATTATAATAAAGTACTAAAGATTTTTATAGTTATTTAGTACTTAAATTAGAAACGTAGCATCTTCTAATTTAGGTCTCTATTATTTAAAGTAATATATAATAGCTAGTAGTTTCTTATTATATATCTTATAGTTATATTTAGCAGGATTTAGTCTCTTAGAAAAGTAGACTATAGGTCTTAGTTTACTTTATTCGTCTTTTTAAGAGAGGACTTTAGTAGTTACGTAGTCTAAAAAATCAGCTTCTATAATAATTAGTAACTTAAGATTAAAGTGTTAGAGAATTAAAGTAGTTATAAATATATATTTTAAGTATTTAAACGCCTCTTAATAAGCGTTATTAAATTCAAATTAAATATTCTTCTTTATTAGGGCTATAAGCAGGGACGTAATACAGAAAAAGTCATTAATAAATTATTAATAAAAGTTAGTAAATTCTAGAAATGCTTTTATATCCTTTACGTTCTTAGAAAATTCCTAGTTAAAAATATTCTTTATTTTATTTAGGTTTATACTAATTCCTCTTGTTAAAATTATATACTTAAGATAAGTAACTTATTTTTAGTGGAACTTATATTTATTAATATCAAGTTACAGGCCAGCTTTATCCAGGGCTTTTAAGACTTATTTTATATATTATTAGTATTTATATAGAGAATTACTGTAGATTAGAATATTATCAAGATAAGCTATATAAAATATATTAAGAAATAATTAAAGGATATTATTTATATAGTATTGGAACATGCTTAGTGCGTTAGCCAGTCTAAATAGTATAATAAAATATTTAAATAAGCTATATTAAGTCTAAAAGGTAGTTAGCTATTTATCTCCTTTTACTATATAAAAATAGTTAAAAGCTAAGATAATATTTAGCTTTATAAAATACTTCACCTTACTAAGGCAGGATAGGATTTCTTAGATTAATAGAATTAAATAGTAGTTTTTAATAGTAATAGCGTTTAGAGCTTAATAGTCTATACAGAATTAAAAATCTCTATTAGGTTTCTTTATAAAGATAACTGGTACAGCTATAGAAAATAAACTTACTTTAATAAATTCTTTAATAAGATAGTTATTAAGATACTTTCTAAAAACTTTTAGTTTATTTTAGGACATTTTATAGAGAGGTCCAAATCCAGGTTGCTTTTCTTCCTTAAGGATAATCTTATAGTTATATAAATAATATTTAGGTAGTCTATCAGCTTTCTTATATAAGAATATTTAAAGAGTATTATAATACTCCTTTAGAACCTTAATAGCTAGATTAGTATAGATTTTTAGGGCTAAAGCTTTATTAATATTAGCTATTAAAACAATAAAGATTTCGTGTTTGTGTTTCTAGGCTATTTATATAAAAAGGGCTGCCCTAATTAGGTAAATATTTATACTTAGTTTAGGATTCTTATAAGAGCCTTCTAGTAAAGCCTTTACTAAAAAGTCTTTAAAGCCTTAAAAAGAAGACTTTCTTATAAAATCCTTATTTAGTTTAGTATTAGATTTAGGTGTAAATTTAGATTCTAAGTAGAAGCTCTCTAGAGAACAGTTTACTAAAAAATCCTCTAAATAGATATTAGGTTTTTATAATTAATAGTTTATTTTAGCTAACCAGTTATCGCGTTGAGTCTAAGTAGTTAGTAATAACTTTAGAAAACAAGTCTATAGGCACTATATATAAGTAGTATTAAGATAAAGATCTTTTAATAAAGGGTTTACTAGAAGGTCCTTTAGGCAGGTAGAATTTTCTCTTAAATAAATAAGAGATTAAGATAAGTATAGGCAATAGGCCTAGTAATAAAAAGCATTAAAAAGTAGCTTTTATAAGTTATAGTTAAAGTTAACCTTATATTTTCTTATCTAAGGTTAGCTAAGGATTAATTTATAGTTTCCTATAGCTATTATAAAGAAATAGATTTTCTTAACGTAATTTATATAGTAGAGAGTTATACTAGTAGTATATTAGATATAACCCTCTTTAAGATATTTACTATTAAAACTAGTAGAATATAAGACGTTTAGGAGTAGTAAGAGATAGAGTTTTTAAACACTAACTAAAGATCTACTAATATAACCTATACTAGTTACTCTAGTATTAATTAAAGTAGTAATAGAGTATAATAAGCTATCTTATTAGATAATATACAGAATGTTCACTTAATAGTTCTAAGAGTTAATTACTAGATAAAAAGTCTAAAGGTTAATAGAAATCTAGTATTAAAAACGTCCTAGGGAGTGACTTAATACTAGGATAGAGCTTTTAATAAACTAGCTTAAGAAGTTTAGAAATATTTTTATTTATAAGAAAATTTAAATCCAGAGAAAGAACAGGAGCGGGTTATTTATTAGGGTTAGAATAAGCTTATAAATTAGAGTTCTAGCAGGAGAACAGAGCAGTTTTAGGAAATATAACTATATTTATTATACTTAAAATATTAGCTATTATACTTTTAGGCTTTTCATTTAGCTGATTTAATAAAAGCGTAGTTAGAGATATTAATTTCTATAATATTAGAATCTCTTTATAATACAGATTACAGCCTAGCAAGACACAGTAAAGAAAGATACTAAAAATTATTATTATATAAGAATATTAGGTTAGCGTAGTTATTTAACGTATTAGAGATTTTAATATCTACTATTATTTAGCAGAGATTATTATTTAATAACCTTCTTAATTAAGTAATTAAATTAATTTCATTTAGTCCAGTATCAGCAGCTAGTCTATTAAATTTAGTAAAGTAAATAATAAAACTCTTTTATTCTTAGTAAAATAAATTAAGCTTATTTAAGATAGTAAGTTTTCTATTTAGGTCTCCATATATAGCTCACAAAAAGGCGATTAATTATTCTACTAAGTATATAT
Organism: Zopfia rhizophila CBS 207.26; assembly: GCA_010093925.1. Classification (NCBI taxonomy): domain Eukaryota; kingdom Fungi; phylum Ascomycota; class Dothideomycetes; family Zopfiaceae; genus Zopfia; species Zopfia rhizophila. Next base: position 21,136 of record ML994627.1, read on the forward strand.
CCTTATTTATAAAAAGGTCTATAAGTGTTATTAGGTCCTTCTCTAGCCTTAAATATATATATAGAAGTTAAGAGTGTTTAGTAGAGTATTAGTTAGCATTATCTTTAAGCTTATAATTAAGTTTCCTAATAAAAATACGTAAGTTCTTTTGTTTTCTAGTAAACATTAGGAAATCAGGTAGGTAGTTAGATTTTATTATTATTAATAATATAGTAGGTTCTAGCGTGATAATTAATCTCACATTTCTAACTATAGCTTAAGGAACTTAAAGATAGGTACTAGTTATAGTTATAAATAGGATTAGAATTATAGAACTTAAGCTACTTCTAGATAAACCAGTAACAAGAGCTAGACTTTCTTTAATAGAGGAGATAATAATAGTAGAGATTAAACTAGTAAACACTTACTTTATCTTATTAAGCTTAGTATAAAAAGCTTTTATACTTTCTTTATATTAAGTTTCTTATTTTATTAAGGTGTCTATAAGTAATTCGTTACTTACCTTTAGAGTTATAAGTTAAGAGATAAGGTCTCTAAGGATTTTAGCAAAATCTAAGTTATCTATTATAAGAAATTAGTAAAGACGTAACGTAATATTACGGTAGTGCTATAAGTAAAGAGTTAAGTACTTAATAAAAAGCGTTAATTAATTACTAAGTATAATACCAGATAATAAGTTAAGACATTACGTGAAGAAAGGAAGAATATAATAAGTTATAAGCTAAAATATTTAGAACGAGAGTTTATACACTAGCGTGAGGCTAAAGCATAAACATATAATATAAAAAAAAAGCTTATAAAAAGGCTTCCTTAGAAGACCCTTATATCATAAATAGTTACCATAACAAAATTAAAAAATACTAGTTTATAGAAAGGTTAGATTATTATTATTTAAAATATATTAAAATAATATAGTTATGCTATAGTTTATTTTAATTTCTATTATAGACCAAAATAGATTAAATAAGATCAAATAATTATAGATAATAGTAAATTAAGTAGAATTCTAAACTTAAGTTATAGTATATTAGACTCTTAGCGTGATAGTTACAGACGTTTAAAAATTAACTTAAAAAAAGTAATTTGTTCTTATAAACAGCCTTTTACCTATCTCTTAGCTTTAAGTAAAGTAATAAGTATATTAATAGCTAAACATTTTTTTATATAAAAGCTAATAAAAACTACTAAAAAGAAATAAAGAATATTATATTATAGCTTAAATAAGTAACTTTTAATGCTCATAGTAACTTCAAGTAATATAGTAATAATAATAGGCTTATAAATACTATATTTTATTTCTTAAAACTCTTTTTACTATTAGTATAATCTTATTCTACTATTAAAAAAAGAGGTAAAAGCTAATATATATAGTATTTAGCTAATTAAACTTAAATTATTATTTTCTACTTTAAAAAGCCCACTATGCTTTCTATTTTACTAAGAGTAATAATACTAATATTTATAAAGATTATATCTAGAGAGCGTAAGGTTTTATTTGTAAAAATTAAAAATAATATTTATATACACTTAAAAAGAAATATAAATATATAGCTATTATTCTATTATCTTTTAATTTTTCTTTAGAGTATATAAAAATAAGTTTAGTGTATTAGGGTTATATATAGAGTATTTCTAGAGCTTAGTAAATATTAGAGTATTTAACTTAAAAATCCTTCCAAATTTAGTAGAAACTAGCGTAGAAAGATTATAAAGATTATTAAACATAAATAAAGTAAATAGTAGCTATTCTATTTTTTTATTAATTTTATAATACTTATAGGTAACCAGCTTTTATACTAAATATTTCTAATTAAATAAATATAGTAATGTTATTAGCTATAGCGAAGTTATATTTATTTATAAAGTTAATAAATTAGTTTTACTATATAAATATTAACTTACTCTAGGCCTTACTTTTTGTAGTATTTAATACTAGTTCTATTTATTTATATCTAGAAGTGTATATACTTTTTAGCTATATTTTAAATCTTAAATTATTAGAGTTATTATACTTATAAATAGTATTACTAAGAAAACTAGTCTTTTCTTATATAATATACTTTTTATTACTAGTATCTAGTAAAAGTTTATTAAATGTACTTACTTAAAAATAAGTATAACTATGTTTATAAGCGAGCAGTTACCTCAAGTAAGCGGTTACTCTAAAATACTAAAATTAACTTTAACAGCAAAATAATCCACGACGCCGTAATAAGACTATATAATTCTAAATTAAGAAGAATCCTTAGATTCTGCTTATTCTACTATATAGGTTTGTATATTATACCTTAGCTAGCTATAATTACTATAAAGTCTTCTTTTTACTAGGCTACTGCTTATATTACTTTATATAAAGGACTTTTTATACTCTCTTAATTCACTAACGCCCTTAGAACCTAGTTAATTAGTTATATTACTAAAGGATAGTTCTTTTTTATACTATAACCACTTTCTTTTACGCTTTCTACGTTATGTAAGGGTGTTATTATGTTTATAAAAAATCTTAACTTTCTTTTATATTAGTACTACTTTATAGGCTATTATCTCAGCGCCTTTCTATAACTAATTAAGTAATTTAAGAATTAGAGTAGGTAAAAAAAACCTATGGTTTCTAATTCTCTTATAAATTAAGGTTAATTAATTACCTAATTCTTTTATATTTAATGGTGTTTTATACTCCTATAGGGTGCCCTCTAGTATGGGTGTTAATAAAATATAATAAAGCTATATAATCCTAAATAAAATAGTATTTAAGTTAAATAAAACTAGACTAGTTTTTTAGAAGACTCCTTAAATATTACTCTCTATAAATACTTTATAAAAAGCTGTTTTAAAGGCTGGGAGGAAGTTTTCTTTAGTTATATAAAAATTACTATAGTATAATAACTCCATAACCTTATAAAAGTACGCTTTTTTTAATAGTCTAAAATAACTTATATTAAGCAGCTATAATAGGTGTGATGAGTGTAAGAGTATATAAAAAGTAATAATTTTATACTTTTTATACAAATTTTAAAATATAATTAACTAGTGGCTTTTATGGCTATTAATAATAAGTAATTAGTATACACTTTAAGTATATAACTTTATTACGTTATTAAAGTGCTTTAACTATATAACTCTAATCTCATTATTTATCTAGCTATTATAAGAGAGGTTAACTTTCTAATTATAAGATATTTTATACTTTTTATATCAGATAGTAATATACACTTTACCTGTAAAGATAATATATAATAGAACTAGCTAGTTTAACGTATTAATTACTTATATTATTATAATCTATTTTTTATTATTTAGCTATATATACTAAGTCTTGCCAGCGTATTTATTAGAGCTAGTTATTATTATAAAAGAATATATCACCCCTATCATAAAGCCTGTTTCGTTAAAGTTATAAGTATTTTTATTTAGAATGCTATACTTCTTCTTTATTGCCTTAATATACTTAAACTAAAAGCTAAGAATTTCTATACTCTTTTATATTACTTAAGTATAATCTAGAGAACATATTATAACCTTTTTAATTTCTTTATAATAATTAATAAAGTTATTTGTTTAGTTTTTACCTATAAGGTCTATATCTCTTATCCTTAGTAAATTATTAGTTATTACGTATATCTAGGTCCTTATAAGGGGAAATTCTTATTTATTAAAATTAAAAATACGTTTAAGAATTACTAGCTCTTCTATTAGGGTGAGCTTTATTAAATTAGCTTTATATTTTTCTTAGAAAGTAATTCCGCTAAAAGCGCGTTGTAAAGTCGTTTAAGAAATCTTAAAAAGCTTAGAAGCGTGTTTTTTGCTTATTTTTTCGCGTCTATTAATAGACTATATAGCCATCTATAAATTCTACTTTTTCCTAGATAATATAAAAGTATTAAGTAGTTATATTATAGGTATGAAGTTAATGTGTTAATTTTAATATTCTAAAGTAACTACTCACTTAAGGTAATCACTCACTTATAAACATAGTTAATCTTAAATATTCTATTATTATTATTTACTATTTATATCTATTTTAGGCAATATTAACTTGTGAAGGTGTTTAGAGAATAGAAATAAATTATTATAAACTAATCTACTTTACTTCTAACATATATGCAAACTTTTATTTCTAGGATTTTATTATTCTAGTAATATTAGATAGTTACTTAGTGAATACGCTAATTATTATAATAAACTTATTTCTAGTCCTTTCATACTATTAGTAAAACTCTAAATTTTTATATAATATTAGTTATAATCTTTTAGATAATAGTTTAGTATACTTAAAATTAGTTAAAATATATTACATTTATAGTCTTTAAGCTTATCTATAAAACTAGTAAATATAGTTAACTCTAAAATCTAGTTCTTTATAATTTCTCTTAAGATGTTATTCTTAATAATAATGTTAATATCTAGCTTTATAAGTAAATAAAAATAAAAAAAGCTAATTACTAGATTAGTTTTTAAAAGACACTTAATTACTATTAATTAATTAAATATTTATTTCTACTCTTTCACGCCTAAACTAAGAACTGGGCGAAGAAAAATATAATATAATAGCTTTTAACATTTAGCTAGTTTTTATATTTTATTAAGTCTATTATAATTTATTAAGATATTATAATAATTTATATTCTATAAGTATTGTAATTTAGTTAAGTTTATTTAAAAATACTAACTTCTTTAGGTTATTAAATACTACAAATATCTTTATAGCTAAATTAGAGATAAAGTTAAAAAAAATTTAACTAATAGTTAACTAGCTAGTTAAGCTAACTAACTAGTTAATAGAAAATAATATAAACTAAGACTTATCTAGTAGTATTACTCTAAAGATTTAAATAAGTAATATACTAGTTACTTAAAGGTTTTATATATTTAGATTAATAAAACTATACTAGTTATCTTACTAAATTAAGAATTAGTAACTATTATATAACATAAAATATATTTAAAGAATATATTACCCTGTTTTATTATAAAGTATACTATTCTTTAGTTTTTTTAAATTATTATTTACTTATATATGTATTTATATTTGTATAACTAGCTATTTTTTTTTTATATATACCTTATAAAGGCTGTTATATCTAGTAATTTTTTTTAGCTTATTATTTTATTTCTTACTATATAATAAGCATGTAAGTTTTTATGCTTTAATAATTCTATAGAATTATAAAATTCTATTTCTAATAGTTTACTTTTACTAGCTATCTCTAGTTATTATAGCTCTTAATACTAACTTCTATACTAAGTTAATTTAATAATATAACTAGAATAGTATAAATCCATATTATAAATAGCCATTTTTTAAAAAGTAGTATTATAAAAACTATAAATATTAAGATATAAAAGAGAACTATAGATAAATATTATTTAAATATATAAATTAATATACACATTTAAAGTAACAAGGCAATTTTTTGGTGTTAGTTTTTAATCTAGTTTTTTATAACATAAATAAAGATAAAAAGAGGTATTATAGTTAGTAAAAGAGTTTCTATTAATTTATATATTTAGTTTAATATAAAAAGACTATTCTAATAGCGTGATATATATTTATTATTGTACTAATAATATATAAAAATACTACTATATATTAGCTTAGTTTTACAGAAATATATTAAATTAAGTAGTAAAATAAAACACCTTTTAGCTATATATAATTTATTATTTATTTATATTTATAACATGCTTTCATGCTAAACTACTTATAATATAAATATTAAATAATTAATATTTTATATTATGCCTTTACTTTAATACCCTTCTTTTACTAAAATCTAAATTTATTATCTACTTATAATAAAAAGAAGCCCATAAATTTTAATCTAAAAATAGAATTTTGTGAATAATATAAAGATTATAAACCTAGTTAGTTTATATAGTTCTATATAAACTTAATCTATTATTATTTTATAAGAAAAAGAAACTTATATTACTAAAGTATAATTATATCTTTTATAATTCTAGTATTTTAATTTCTTAAACCTAGTATATTTATAGCTAAAATCTAAATAGTTTCTTTTATATTAATTATAATACTAAAACTATTATAAGCTTTAATACTAAAATATATTTAAACACTAATTATAAAATAGACCTTTGTAAAGTTAGTAAATATTAGAAGTAAATTAATTTTATAATTTAAGTTTTATACGCTAATATTATTAAGCATGCCTTAAAATAAATTTCTTAATATTAAATAAAAAAAACAAGTTATTTCTAAAAGTAGAAATTAATATTTTTAGTAATATTAATAACATAATAACTTTGTCTTTTAAAATTAAAACTTTATTACTTATTTAATTAGACTTATAATTTAAAATATATGCTATTACTTTATTATTATTATAATTACTTTTTATACTCTTCTAACTTAAAATCTCTTATATTAATTTTTTTAACTATATTTAAAAGCAACTAGAGTAGTGCTACTAAAGAAAAAAAGTTTATATTAAATAATAATATATTTACAAAATCTTTACTTTATAAAGAAAATAGTAGTATTATTACAAAATAGAAGGAAAATATTAACTAAAGATAAGTATTAAAAAAGCTAGAAATAAGGCAGCTAACTTATAGTTTATTTAAAAACATATAAGTATTTCTATACTAAAAGTACTTTATAAATGCGAAAACTAAAGAGTATATATAATTATTATAACTTAAGCTAAAAGTATTACTATAAATACTTTTTCTTTTTTAAAAAAGATTATTATAATAGCTAAAATACAACTCTACTTTAACTCTTTTTATAGACTGAAATTATTAAAACTAGAAAATATATTAGGTCTTATTTATTCTTTTTATTTAGTTTTTAATAAAGTCTTATATAAAAAATATTAATAGGCATTTAAGTTTATTTTATCTAACTTATATATTTTCTGTTATATAAATGTTTACTAAAAAAATATTTTTATGAACTATAAAACCCTTAATATTATTTATATTATTAACTTTAAATTTACTAGCTTTTACCTATAATATTTTAATTTTCTATTATATAAATATAAACGCTTTTAGTTACTAGATAAAAGTAATTTTATAAAAGAATTTCTCTAATTTCTTAATACCTATTAGTAAGAGGAAATTTTTTTTTACTTAGTATTCTCTAAAGCTCTAGTAGTACTTCAGAAACTTATAAGAACAAAGTTAATAAAATATAATAGTAGAATAGTAAATATAGTTAATAGTATTTTAAAATAAGCATAAGATAACTAAAATTAGCGTATATAAGTAAAATAAAAGAGAATAGAATTTAACAAACTAAGAGCCTATAATTATTTAGTTTAAGAAATATTTTTATTAGATAATAAGCTAGCTAGTTTACTAATAAAAACACCTTAAACTAAAAAGTTTTATATGTATTCTAGTTAGAATAAGTCTGCTAGACTAATTAAATCTCTTTAAATAAACTTAGCCTTACTTAAATAATATAATAATATAAATAACTATAAACTTATTATATTTAGCTACTTTAAGTTAACTAAGTTCTTTTTTATTTACTTTAGAATAGACTTTATTTAGGTATACAGCTATTAATACTTTCTTAGCTACTATTTTCTTTCTAGAAAGATAACTTTTTATAGCTGCTATATATAAGGTTTTAATTTCTTATAATAAGTTATAAAATTTTAATTTATTTTCTTATTAAATTTGTTTTTTTAAGTATTTTATTTATTTTAATTTCTGTAAGTTCTTTTGTGTCCTAATAATTCTAAGAGTTATACTTAGTTTTACTTTTTAGAAAACTAGGCTTATTTTAGCAGATATAAATTTAAAATAGTATTTAAAAAAATAACTTTAGATTATTCATAAAATTGTAATTTTCGTTATTATAAAGTGTATTAATTATTATAAATACTTTAGTACTAGTCTTACTTAGTGCTTTAAAAGCTTTTTATTATTTTAATTAAATAACTAAATTAAAGTTAATTAAGAAACTATTATTCTCTTCTATCTTTAGTATAATATTTTTAATAAATATATTATAATAAAAAATCTTTATATCTAACAGTAACTTATATTCTAATAAATTAATTATATTTTTATATAGAATATCTCGCGTTTTACTTATTTTTTATACCTTTAAGTAATTTAGTTACTATAGTTTATAGAAAACTTATTTTATAAATACTTTTTTTAATATTTTACATAATTAAATAATAATAAATATAGTTATATTACTAATAAGTAGCTTATTTAACTAGGGAGTTTAAATATAACTATTTTAAAAAAAGTTTTAATATCTATACATAACTTAATAATTATTTTTAAGTAATAATTCTGTTTATGCTTGTACTCTTATTTTTATTTAATTATAAGTTATTAAATATAACTAATCTAGTAATAGCTTTAAAGAATATAAACTATTATTATTAAAATAAATTTCTTCTACTAGTATTGTTTAGTCTTTTTTATATATTATAATAAATATTATCTATTTTATTTCTAGCGTGTATAGTTTTATAATAGTAGTATTATACTATATTCTTAACACTAGCTTCTATTACTTTCTTAAGTAGAAGACTTTCTTTAAATTATTTTTTAAACTTCTATAAATCCTTAATTATAAGTCTATTATCTAATTTTTTTTTTAGAGAACCTTTTTAGTAAGTAGTTATTTAACTAGTAATAGAATATTATTATTTTATATACTCTTCTAAGCTAAAGCACTTCTTCTAGTTATTTTATTAAATTTATATATACCTTTTACTATTATTTAGTATAGTTAAGTTAAAACCTAGTTTTTTCTTAAATATTTATAAGTATCTTAAAATTATAGAAACAAACATCTAACTATTTTTACTTATATTAAATAATATAAATTCTATTATACTTAGTTAATTAAATTCCTATAACTATATAACTAAATTATAAAAAGTAAAGTTTAAAATAAACTAATAATATTTTACACACTAAATATCCCTTAAGTATATTTTAAGAGATTGAGTTAAGTATTATTATAGTTATTTTCTCACAAATTACTCTTTAATTTACTTAAAATAAGAATATGGAATTAGTTAAAGCTTTACTAGTTATTATTTTCTAGCTTATTATTAGGATTATAAACTAAGTTTATATCTAGCTTCTATTTACTAACTAATTTAGAAATAAGATTATATAAAATAGTAATATAGTAATAACACTTTAAAGGATAAAAGTTATGCTTATTTATAAACAGCAGAAATTAGTTAATATAGTAGTAAAAGAATTATAATATATTTATCTTTTTATAATCTTTTAGCTATTTAAGCTAGTTAATTTCTTTTTTAAATAGTAATAGTTTTATATTTTTATAGCTCTAAAATATAGGTATTGTTATATTATAAAGCTGTAGAATCTACTTAAAAAATATAATAAAAACATTAAAATAGTTAATTCTAAGATTATGCTCTACTTTGCCTTTAAGTATAAAAAAATTTTTTTTTAAGTTAAATGTATTTGTGAAGCTGCTTATATTAAATATCTAAAGTATCTACTAAAAGAAAAAGATAAGAAATAAACTAGACTAAAAAAAAGTTATAGATTTAATAATAACTATAAAAGCTATAAATATAATAATAGTATTATAAACTTTATTCTAAATAAGCTTATTAATTTTATTATTAAGAACTACTTTTAAAAAAAAGTATAATACACTTAATATTAAGGTTACTAAAGTTAACTACTAAATTTAATATTAATAAATTACTAAAGAGGTTTCTATTACCACTTTTTAAAAATAGTAATTAAAATACTAAAAAGTTTTATAGAGCTAGTATTAAATTAAGTATAAAATTTTAAAGTCTTATTAAAGTTAAAGAATTTTTATAAGTTGCTAGTAAATAGTATTTTTACTACTAATATAATATAGCACGTTAGAGTAAGAAATGTCTAAACTATTCTAAGTAAATTTAAAAAAATTACGAAAAACATCTAGTCTTTTATTAATAGGTTTTGTTTTAATTATCTCTAATCTTAACTTATCTGCCATAAAGAAAAAGGGTGACAAATAATATGCTAAAATAATTAATAAAAAAGATAATATAAAAAGTAGTTAAATAAGGACTAGCATAAACTTATAAAGATAATATCTTAGAAAAAAGCTAAAAAAGTATTTAAGTGTAGATCTAAAAGTATTAAAAGTAAAGATAAAAGAAAAGCTATAAGAGATAAAGTATAAAAGTAAAAATAATAAAGTTACTAACCACATAATATAAATAATACTAAGCTAGAATTTCTATAGAATTTTATAAAGCCTATTAGCTAAAATAATTTACTAATACTTAATAAATATTAAAATAAGTTGTTTTTAGTTATTAGTAGCTATTTCTTATTTTCTTATAATAATAATAATTAATGCTATTACTAAATATAGTAATTAAGTATCTAAAAATATAATTATTCTTTTATAAAAATTATAGGTTGTAGGAGATTTCGTGATAGAATAACTAAAATATTATAAAAAGTTTTTTCTAGTAAAATAATTTAGTACACTTTTAGATAGAACTAAGTTATATAAAAATAGTTAATTAATTAATTAACTAGTATATTTTTAGCACTTATATAAGAGAAGAGTATTTTAATTAAAAAAATCATTTATATCTTTTACGATTCTAAATATTATTTTCATAATTTAAATTTTGAAATTTTAAAATGTGTTTTGGCTTTAGTTTATTAACTAAAATAGCTATAGTATAAAATAATTTTTAAAGTTCTTTAAAAAAAAACCCCTTTTATAGTAGTCTAGAATTTCTTATTAAAACTATTTAATATATACATTTATCAAGATAATATGAATATAGAATAACTATTCTACTAACTTATAATACTACTAAAATAGATAGAACAGGCCTTTTTATAAGTAACTTTTATATTAATAAAAGTTATTATTAAAATAGAGTTACACTATAGTGTAGTATTTTATATATATAATTATAATTTATTTATAATAACTTATAATAAACTTTTATAATATGTAAAAATAGACGTTAAGAATAAAATATTAGCTAGGAAAATATATTCTATTAGCTATTTAAACTTAGATAAGCTCTATTACTTAATTACTTTTTACTTTACTAATAAACAAAAAGCTAAAGAGATTATATATAGGTAAATATTTAGATATTAATAAGAAAGTAATATATACTAAAAATTTATAAGCAAAGTTCTAGTTTTTTCTAGCTAAAATTAAAAGATTTAAATTAATTAAGTTAGTATAAATTATACTTTTATAATATATAATTATAATATTTAGTTCTTTAGTATATAATGCTTATAAAACTAAGTAAACACGTAATATATTTTTATTTTAAGAAAAGTACTAACCTTTTTCTTTATATAGTAAAATATCTATTATACTAAAATTATTTAAACTAATTAATATCTTAAGACCTTTCTTATTCTTTTAGAATATTATAATTAGTATTTATTTATTTTCTACCCTTTACTCTATAGAATTCTTGTAAGGAAAAAAATATATAAGTGTTATAATTTCTTAGTTAATTCTTCTTTTTATATAAAGAAGTATTAAAACTATATTATTTTTCTATATTATAAATACTAAAAGCTTTTTAAAGTTTAGAACTATAAAATAAAAATTTTACCTTAATTAATTATTATACTAGACTTTATTAATAGTTAGTCTGTTAGTAAAACTACGAAAAGTAATCTTATTACCTTATATAATAAAGTAATATTATTATTAACTTTTTTTTATTAATTTTAATATAGTTTATAAATTACTGTTAGAAATTATTATATTTATTATTTATATATAATAGTACTTCTTTAGTATCTACATATAATTAACTTAATTTAATCTCTAAAGATAATATTTATAAGTACTTCTAGTTACTAAATATAATCTCTATTACAGTTCCTAGTAATAGGCAGTCTAGGAGTAAGGCCGTGATAGAGGAGGTACCTCTGTTCACTGTGTCAAGACGCGGTCTAGGTAGCGTTGCTTATGCTATGTTTTATACGTGTTAGTCATGTTATTTACTTTCAATCACATGCCACAGATGCTCTGGAAGCATCCATGGGCCGAATCAGCCGTGTGTTCTCTGAGCCTGCTGCGTAACGCTGCGGCTCGTCGCCTGTCTCCCATCACAATCACCATCATTGAATGGACCCCGCCAGTGCTGTGCTATCTGAAGGCCTTAATCCCTCGATGCCGACAACATATGCTGCCCTATCAGAATCTAGTAATGTCCCTACGTCCACCCTGTGGCACCGCGCACACGGACGACTCTCGAAAGAAGATAAGGCGATACGCCAACAGTACCTCACCCCTTCAGAAGAGACTGCCCTTGTTGAGTACTTATTACGAATGTCTAACAATGGTTTCCCCGTTCCTATCAAGTACCTACGTTCGCTAGCGCTCATTATTGCGCGTCAACGCTGCTCCGTCTTTCAGGCTCCCACGACCGACGGAACGATTAGACCTCCTAGCAAGAACTGGCCTCAGGGCTTCTACAAACGTCATCCCAAGCTTAAAGCGAAAAGGGTCAAGGCGCTAGATTGGAACCGGCACGATAATAATATCTATGATAAGGTCACTAAGTGGTTTGGCATAATTGGGAAGGAACTACATGACCCCGTCATTCTGCCAGAGAATGTCTATAATATGGACGAAACGGGAGTCATGCTAAGCATGCTTAGCTCCCTTAAAGTCCTAGTAAGTAAGGATGACCTGCGAACATATAGAGGCGGGGGTGTCAAGCGGACAACAGTAACTGCGATCAGTTGGATCCCAGATCACGTGGTGTGACGACTAATCACATACGGCGATGTGATGTGATGGCTCATCACAAACAGTGATGAGCCAGCCTCAAACAACACATCCTTCCATATAGACCTATATATGTAGGTCTCTAGCTCCTAGATAGAAAAGTATCACACTTGTACTCCCAGTTCAGAGTTTCAACTCGATCGAGTGTATTTCTGCAGATGGTAGGTCTCTCTATCCACTGATCATCTGGCCAGCTACAACCCATAGAAACACATGGACTACGTACCCCACTCCAGGATGGCATTTTGCGTGCTCCCAATCCGGGTACACTGACTCCAAGATCAGCTTGGACTAGGTTAAATGTGTATTTGATCCGCAAACTAAACCAGTGGCGAATAATAAACCACGAATTCTAATTTGTAACGGCTTTAGTTGAATCCCATGATCATATTGCCTATAGGCAGGAGCGCCACAGAGGTGACTGCCTGGAAGGCAGTCAGTAGCGCTAGGCAGATAAAGGAGCTCCTACAACTATAAAGTAGTTGTAGATCTCATAAATAGAAAATTATCATCACTTATATTCCCAGTTCAGAGTTTCAACTGGTTATGAGCCTCTCTTTTTATGCTTTGATTTGGGACAAGTGGTCAGTGATCACAGAACCCAGACCCAGACCCCAGACATGACTGAGCCCAAGATGGACGAAGTCAAAGCCGACCACAAGCTCAAAGGCAAGACCAATTTTATCAGTTAGAAACGCGAGTTTAAGCGTGCGGCCAAAGCCAATGATATCTTTAAATACCTCACCGGCGAAGAAATCGTTCCTCCCAAACCTAAGAAGGAAGAATACTTCCTGAAGCCTTTCAAAGCCAAAACACATCGTTCTGCCCAAGCCAAGAAGACTGCTCAGATTATAACTCCATCACCTAACAATAACAACAAAACGGATAATGCCCAGGCCATTTTAATGTCCACTAACAACAACCTCTAATAGCAGATTAACTATAATGAATATAAAAACGCCAAGGAGAAGATGAAGTTCGCAGGCAAGTTACTTAACACCTGGGTCTCTAAAGGCATTAGGATCGAAATCAAAGACTGTGTAGGCACTAAGAAGGCTTATAACTTTATTAAGAAGTAATATGCTGTCACTAATAAGCGTGCGCGTGACAGTCTATTAAATCAACTCAACAACCTAAAACTTAAAAACTTTTCATTTATAACTAAATACACTAATAGAGTGCAGCAGATTAAAGCTGACCTTAAGACTATTAAATATAATATAACTAATAACATGCTTACTACTACTCTTCTTCATAGTCTTTCTTCTAACTATTATAGCTTTAAAAAGAAATATGACTGGATTTGCTTAACTAAACCTAATGACCCTTCTAATCTTAACTATCTGTATAATCGCCTGCATGTCGAAGAAGCTAAATAACTTCATATTAAGAAAAAAAGAAAGGCTAAAGAAAAGGCTAAGAAAGAAGTAGGTAGTAATAATAATACTAGTAGTAACACTAGTTACAATAGTAACCAGAAGCTAAAGCGTAAGAATAAGAGTTATTTAAAGTATATATATCCTAGCTACAGTAAGACTGGTTATACTAAAGAAAATTATTAAATTAAGAACCCTAATAAAATCCTACACTCCCTTAAGGATAAATTTAATACTAATATTAATAATAGATTTATTAAAGACACTAGTGGTATAGGTAGCATTACTAAAACTAATCTTACTATATTTAGAAATATCTATACTTATACTAATTCCCTAGATATAGCTTTTTTTCTTATATTATATATAAACCTAGCTAACTCTTTACCATAGAAGCATAGTACTAGGTTATGTAGAAAGTTACAAGAATTAAAGAAAACTAGTACTAGAGATATAAAGCATAAGAAGTTAAGTTTCTTAAAGAGAGTATTAGAAGCTTTCTTAATAGATATATTTTATATACTAAATATATAATTAACAAACACAAAAGCTAATATGCATATTATTAATGATATTAAATAGTTTATTAAAAAGACTTTCTGTTTATTTAACGTGAGTATTAATACTATAGATAAATTCACTACCCTTAAGATTAAAAGTAAAGGTGTTATTTAACTTATTTTTAAGAGCTTTAATAAGTTTCTAGTAACTATATCACTTTTAGAAGTTACTTACGCTCTTTAGGGAAAATGTAACCTATTCTTAAGCAAAATATTTACTTAGAAAGCTAAACTAACTAGCATTTATAATAACCAGTATATAACGTAGATTAATAACTAAGAATATAAGATTAGATATGCTACTTTTAAGAATGGATTATACTATCTTAACACTAAAAAAGTACTTAATTCTTTTAAATTAGAAGAGATTATTATAGCTATAGTGAATTTTAATAACCTAGTATAGAAATAGCATTATTAACTTAAATACCTTAAATTCTAGAATATGTTAAATCTGTTAGATTCTTTTACTAAAATAGAAATCACGGCAGCATAAATTAGGGCTAAGCTTAAGATAATATACCTAGTATATATAGTTATATAAGCTCTAGTTAAAATCCTATAGGATTCAGCTAAACACCATACTTAAAAACTAAAATAAATAATATATATTAACATATAAAGACTATACCTAATTAAGGGTTTTAATAGTATAAAGTACTTTCTATTTATTACTAATAACTATATCTAGTATATATAGAGTGCGTGTTTTAATTATAAATACCAGCTTCTTAAAGTTTTTAAATTCTTAGTAAAATTTATTTAGAAGGCCTACAACATTACTATTTAGTGCTATTATTTAGATAATAAATTTAAAAATAAACTAGTTAGTAAGTAGTATAACGTTTATTTAATAGTCTAAAAACCCATTAAACCCTATACACACTATTAAAATAGAGTTACTAAAAGAATTAATTAAATAATTTAAGAAAGGACAGTATCTATAGTATAAGAAACATTTATTTCTAGATAAGTTTTAAAAATTATCTTAGAAAAAGGCATAGAACTCTTGCGTATTTCTAGTATTCTTAAGAATCTTTAGCCTAAAGCTATATAACATACTATCTAGTTTAAAAATCAAAGCTTAGTATATATACTATAAAAGAAAGATATAAAGACCCTATATAAAGCCTTAAAGGGTGCTAAACCTATTTTAATAAAAGAATATATATAAAACAGCCAAGCATACATCACGTATTCTTTAGAGTTTTAGAATATAATTAAAATAACAAAGCTACATAGCCCTCATGGATAGTTAGGCTATTTTATTAAATATAAAAGTAAAGTAATATATTATATATACTCTCTAAAGAAGCATAAAGTCTATTAGATTAGTATTACTAGAGTTAAGGATAAAGAGGGACTTAATAATCCTTATAATATACCTTACCTAAAAGATAAAGTTCTAATTCTAAATATTAAGGCCCTAAATCATCTCTTCTTAAAAGATAAAGACGGGATATTTAATAATAAAAATAGTAATAATAACGTCTATTTCTTTCTAGAGGAGACGGTATTTTTATTAGATTTAAAACCAAAACATCCTACTAATATTATAAGAATATAGAAGGAATATAATAGCTAGTGGGCTTATTAATCTAATATAGAAATTATTTACTAATCAGAAATTAAAGTCAACAACACCGAAGAAGAAGAAAAAGAAGAAAAAGAAAATAATAATATTAAAAAAATAGGACTAGAAATTATATTTAAATACTTTAACTAATTTAAACACGCTAGTATAGTTAAGTGTAAGAATACTAATAATATAATAATAGCACTAAAAAAGAGCTATTAGGCTATTTATAATTAAGATAATATTAACTAAAATAACATATTCTTAAAAGCATTAAATATTAATAATGACTCTTAGTATTACTTAGATAATAATAAAGTTTCATAGGCCTAATAGGACTTTATTACTAAATATAGAACTTATATAATAAAGAATTACTTTCTAGATAATAAAAAATGTGATAGATGCTTTTAGTTTAGGCGAAAATATAATTCAGCTATAAAGAAAATACCCTATATAGTATATTTAAAGAGAAAAGAAGTATATTAATTATAGATAATATAAATAAAAAGCTAGTCCTTCCTAAAAACTGTGACTAAAAAAAGTAGATTAATAGTTTAAAATAAAATCCGCTATATAGAAGATGCTTTTAATAAACTATTTCTTATTACCTTATTAATCTAGTAGGCTTATAATGTACTAAATGCATAAAAAATAACTAAAATTACGTTTAGAATCTAAATAAAGTAAAGAGAAAGAATTCTTTAGAAAATAAAAAAGCTATAAGAAAGTAAGTAGTATAAGAGAAACATAGCTTTAGTATAGTCCCTTAAAACTAAAAATACTACTAATATAAAAATAGGAGAATAGCATGTGATAAGAGACACTCTTATAATAAATATAATACTAAATACTTAAAAATAAGCTATTAACTATAAGGACTAGAGTAGTTACCTATATATATTTACTATAATTCTATTAATACCTACTATAACTACAGTTAACCGTGTAAGAGATATATTAATAAAAAAAATACTTATATAAAGTATAAGATAGTTTACTCTTTAGATTATACACAATTCTAGATAGTCTAGTCTTTAAGAGATTTATTTTTATAAAAGCTTTAATAGAAAAAGAGTTATTTAATAAAGAATATATATATTATTAAAGAAGGAAATTAAACTGTAGTGGAGAACAACTTTATTAGAGATATATTCAAAATTAAATTACTTTCTAAATTACTTAATATAATTATTAATATTTTAATAGGATATATAACTTATAAATGGTTTAATCTTTCTAATTAGATAAATCCAGTCAGCTAAGTATCTAGGAGAAGTATAAAAACTATATTAATAGAAAAAGTAATCTATCTAATAAAATAAAAGCCTTAATAAAAATATTTAGAACTAGACTTTTAAAAAAGGGGAAAGATCCGTAGCCTTAATTAAATAAAACTTATAATAATAATATTAGTAAAAGCGTACACAGTGCGCTTTAGAAAGTAATAAAAAACTATATTAAATAGTTTAAATTTAAACTATTAGTATATAATAAATAACCTGCTTTATTTTTTAAATTAAAACTTAATAACTCTACTAATACTAAATACCATAAGGCTAAGAAAAATAAACTTAAATTTTATAAGAAGAAGAGTATATAATAGGTTGTTTTATTTTCTAAAGAGATTAAGCTAGTTACTTTCTAATAAATAAATATTAATAAATATAAGCTAGATAGACAGCTCCTTAAATATAAAGCTTATTTAATCACTAAAGGCTTTTAGTAAGAAGAAGGAATTAACTATAAGAAAATATTTATATCTATAGTTAAATCTATTTTAACTTATATCTTACTAGTATTAACGGCTATTTTCTTTTAGCTAATTTATTAAGAAGATATTAAAACTATTTTCCTAAACAGTAACCTAGATAAGCTAGTCTATATAAGGCCTTTAAAGAATATTAAGCTTTTATATAAGTTTTATTTAATAGTTATTAGAGTTCTTTACAGATTAAAGTAATCACCTTATACGTAGTATTAAAAACTATAAAATACTTTAATTAGCTAAAGCTAGCGTATATCTGTTTATAATCTATATATCTTTATTAATAATAATACTAGACTTATACTTAAAGTCTATATAGACGACATTAATGTTATGAGTAAGAACCTTTAAATAATTCTTAATTTCAAGAGCCAAATTTCACGAGCATTCTAAATAACTAATAAAGGAAAATATTTTTAGTATTTAGATATATATATATAGAACAGAGACCTAGAGAAGTCTGTATTTATTAAAAGAAATATATTAATAAGATTATTATTAAATACAGTTTTAGTAATACCGCCCTTGTAAGAATATCTTTTAATAAAAATATTAAACTCTCTACTCTAGAGGACTATACTGCTTATCCTAAATTTTATAAGAAATACTAGTTTAAAGTCAGATTACTTAACTTTACTAGTAATTAAATAAGACTAGATATTATCTTTGCTATAAGATATATAGCTTATTATATATCTAATCCAAACCTAACACATATAAAGGTAGTAGATAGAATTTTTTCTTATTTTAAAAATAACTTAAGGAAGGGCATTATCTACTCTAGTAAATACAGTCTTTAACTTTAAAAATTTATAGATAGTAACTTTACCGGTTATAAAGACTTATGTAGGTTAATAACTAAGTAGGTGTTTATACTTATAAATAGACCTATATCTTAGTTATTACAGAGATAGAAAATAGTAGCTATATTAACTATAAATGTAGAGTATAATATAGCTATAAAAGCTATAAAAAAAGCTATATAGATTCACAACTTTATTAATAATCTTTATATTCTGAGAGTTTATATTAACTTAGTCCTGCTATATATTAATAATAACTCTGTATTAAAGCTAACTAGAAATTTGGAATTCCATAACAGGTTAAAGCATATTAACGTTAAACATTATTTCATTTACGAAAAGGTAGAAGAAGAAGTTATTAATACTTAGTATATTTAAATAATAAATAACCTAGCTAATATATTTACCAAAGCGCTATTAAAGCTAATATATAAAGATTTAGTAAATTAGCTAAATCTCTCGTTAAAAGGAGACACTAAAAATAAAGTAAAAAGTTAAGATAAAAAGATTATAGGATTTTTTAAGAGTGCTATAGCCCTTTAGTCTAGAGTATAAAAAAAAAGTTAAATTCTATAATTATATTACCTATAGGTAGGAGTGCTATAGAGGTAACTATTTAGAAAATAATTAATAGCACTAAGTAAATAAAAAAGCTCTTATAACTATAAAGTAGTTATAGATCTTATAAATAGAAAATTATTATTATTTATATTTTTAGTTTAGAGTTTTAACTGCTTTAGGACACACGAGTCGCTTAGTATTATAAAGTATTTTTTTAAAAATAATATTATTTTTTATTATATCTTGTCTCACACCTTCTATAAGCTTTAGTTTTGTGATATTAGAGTTTTTAGCTTACTAAAAAGTGCATATCACAAATAGGTTAAATAATTATATTAAGAAAGTATAAGTATAGTTAGTAAGTAGTATTTTACTTTTCTTTATAGCTATACATAAAAATAAGTACTTATTCTCTAAAACATTAAGTCAAATTAGGTAAAGACAGGTTTATATTTATTTAACTTAAATAAAATACTTAGAGATATCTAAAAGCCCCCGGCTAAGCTATATATTCCTTAGGAAGATAATATAAAAATAGAATTTTATCTATAAAGTAAAGTACTCTAAACGCTAGTAATATTAGAGACTCTTATTTTACTACATAACTAAATTAAGTAGAATGCTTATATGCTTAATAGTTTAAGCAAATAATACCTATAAAAGCTAGCTAATATTATCTAAAAATCCTTTACTAAATATACCCTCCTTCTTGATAAGAATTAACTCTTATTTAAGCAGAATAATAAAAGTAATTATTATAAATTAACTAAGTTAACAGTAATCAGGAAGGCAAAAGTAATAAGCTATAAAAATATTATTAAAGTATAAATAAAGCGTAATATAAAAAAAGCTACTATAGTTAAGAAAAAATATAGTTAAAAGCGTAAAAGTAATATACTAATAGTAGTATAAGCTAAAAGAATACAGAAGAATAAAATAAAAGTTATAGAAAATAAAAATAAAATATAAGAGTTAGAGACCTACTACTCTATTCTGAAATTTTAATAGGCATATAATATATATATTTTTATTATAAAATGTTTATAGTCTAAGGTGTAGTCTAAATATACTGGTATACTATAACCATACTTTATTAATTAAACAAGTTATTTATTTTCTAAATTTATGTATAATTCTAGACTCTTAATGCTTCTTCTACTTGTATTTATTGCTGCGCTATATTAAGCGCCGTTCTAACGCCAATATTAGGCGGCAAAGCGTGGGCACGTGATGGTCAAGCAGGTCAGCGGAGGTAAGCGGGAGGTAAGCGGGAGGTAAGCGGGAGGTAAGCGGGAGGTAAGCGGGAGGTAAGCGGGAGGTAAGCGGGGGTAAGCGAGGCCTTCAATACCGGTAGTTTGTCCACGCCCGCCCCGGCGCCGCGCCATGGGCATACTCTTGATGTTTCTTTCTCCACGTAGTTAGGACTCAAAATCAATTCCAACCACACTTTCCCACTGGTATTCGAGTGCTTTAACTAGTTCCCTTGCTCCTATCATCAATTCATACATGTAATTTATCTCGTTATTTCGTTCAATACTCCACATTGCCCTTCACTTGCGCATCATACAGCCTCGTATCATTCACCGCGACTATCTGCACTCGGTCGTCCCGCGCCGTCACGCGCACACTCCGCTTCAATGGCCCCAGAGTATCGATTCCCGCGGTGGTATTGACAAAGTCACCTTCCAATGGTTCCGACTCAAGCGCCAGCGCATTGAGCTCAGTAACCGAACCCCAACTCGTCGAAGAGTAGCAGCCCTGGCGCAGCAACACGCCAAACAGGACCACCGCAAACAGCACGTACGCAAGCACGATGATGATCGACCAGAGCGAGCCCGAGGAGTCGAAATACGCATACGCATACCCGTAGACGGCGACGAACAAGCGGTTGGTCACTGCGCGCTGGCGAACAGCGGCGGTCACGTTGTAGGCGTCGCCGCCCGCGCCGAAGGTGGCGCCCTGCGGGAGGAGAGAGCGCCACCAGGGGCCCGTCACCTCCGTGCCATTCCAGTCCGTGACTTCGGTGATCGGGTAGGTCAGGGACTGCATGCGGGCGAGCCCGTTGCCGATCATAAAGAGGAGGACGGCCTCGAAGCGATTGGCGTACGGAGCATACGCGCTCGATTCGTCGCCGCGAGCGCCAACGGCTTCGACCAGTTGCTCGAAGACGCTCGAGTTGCGCTTGAGAAGAGGGGGGTTGAGCGAGTTGAGCCAGCTGGCTTGGACCGTCGAGTTCGAGGCGCCCTGGTCGACGTACTCGACGTCGGTATGTGTATCCGCGCCGAACGAGAGTCCGGTGGGATAGCTGATGGCTGCCCCCTTGTGATAGGTCAGTGTTGTGTAATGGGTGTGCATGGTGCAGCCGACGACGGAATCGGAGGCGCCATGCTCTCCAGGGATCGTGATCAACGCGGCCCCACTGAAGCCATTCGGCATCTCCATTCCCATATCGTTGGGGCCGTCCCAGCTACCGTCAATCCAGTGGAGATGCGGCCGTCGTGTGTTGTTGGAGGCAAAATCGTGGCTGATCCATTCGTTCAAATGGGCGTTGCTGCAAATGTTGGCGGAGTCTTGCGCGGAAGACGATACGGCAGAGGGGAAGTTGACACAAGTCTCCCCGTCCGGATTCTTCACCGTGGTGTTGCAACGGGTGGCGACCCCGGGCGCGAGCCCAATCATACTGAAGTAGACATCTTGGTAGTCCGCAAAATTGGTTTCGCTTCGACTTTGCGACTCTCCAGCTGCGCCGTACCAGAGGAAGATGGAACCACCAAACGAGCGTGAGAGGGCGATATTGGGGACGAACATCCAAGTCTGTGTGCTCAAAAGATCTGCGATCTGTGGGCGTAGTCCGAATAAGGGATCTGACTGGGCCTCTCGGATAGTCAACGTGAGTCCGCTGGAGGAGATCCCTGAACCCTGCCCTGGAGCGCTGGCTGGGTGATCGCTGAATTGGAGCGACTTCAACCAACCCGCGAGCCCTTCCCAGCCGGCTGATGGGCAGTTCTCGTGGTCGGTTGTTTCGCAGTCATATCCCGGGACGATGGAAGATGAGTTGATGACGCTCGGGAAGAGTGCGTCCTCCGTGGTATCGATCCAGACATCGGTCCCGCCCGCAGACCACCATCCCAGACGAGGCTGCAGTAGAACCGCGGTAGTTGGGCCGATCAAAGTGGCTAGGATTGTACTAAGTCCGAGAGCCAGGACGAACAATCCTCGTCGGTAAGCTTGCATGGCCGGCGCCAGGATAACGGACCAGAACTCGTGGGACAGGGGGTATGCGACGTGACTGAAGTCCAGGCTCGAAGCCAGAAGGCCAAAGGGGATGCCCCGAGAACTGACCAGTTCGTGTCGAACGAAGGCGAGGATGAAGCGCGCGATAGATGCGACGCATAGCAACTCGACCATTTTTGCAGCAATCTGATATCCAACCAGTTTAACTGAATCGTCCACTGCCGGGCCGCCGTAATCGCTTCCAACGTAGTGGCCGACCAAGTTGAGGCTGACCAGTCCGATACCAATTCCGATAGGGATCAAATGGAAGAGGCTTTCAGTACAAAAGTACCAGATGCCGTGATAGATGGCGACTTTCTTCTGCTCCCTCTCGGAACGAAACCTCAACCGTCGAATAAATTCGATGGCCACCATCGCCGATTTGATCCCCCAAGAGCGTAGGATATGACGAGCGTAGCCATTGATACCGATTCCGCTTGACACTGGAGGAGGTACGATTGGTGTTTCTGTCCCTGGTATTGCCAATTTTTCGACATCTGCGGTTTGCTTTTGGGGGGAAGAGGGCCGAGATGTTGTAGTGACGAGCGATGACTTGCAACTCCCAGCTGGAGTGCTGTCCGATGAGTTTCGTGTGACCGACATGCTTTAGAGAAAGCTTCCTGACCATATCTCAGCTCTCCAAATGGATTTATCGTCCGCCTTACTCACGCTGCATCTTATATGTTCGGTCTATAGAATCAGCTGAATAACTGGACAAGTATGAGCCGTGCAGTATTGTAACAGAGCAGCAAATATGCGACACACATTGAGACGCTTATCCCATTTTCTGGGGCCCAGGTATCTTATTCATACTACAAGGCGACAGTTTGGGGGGGCAGGTTGCCTTGTGGGTTTCAGCCTGCAAGCTGAGACCTGGGCTCTGATTGGCTTGACCCTGACCAGCGTCAACTCTTCGGAGCCGTTTTAGAACCTCCGTTTTCGAGTTCCCTGTTCCTGCAGCTCTCTAGGGCTTGATACGTCTACCGCCTGTGTCCGAGGATATGCAAGCCACACAGCGTTCATTTGGCCCCAGCATGATAGGTGCGGGATACCGAAACCGAGAAGGGGGGCCTGGCCAATGAGGGCGCGGCCCAAGAACGGTCCCTGAGCCAGTCTGAGGCGTACGCTGATTGATTGATTGGTCTTACGCCCCGCGAGTGCCCCGAGGCCCCCCGATTCATTCCTGCTCCAACGACTCTTTCTTTCCTCACTCCTCTTCCACGTCTTTTCACTGCATTTGAATGAAATTAATGCTTCCTGGCTCGCTCTGCGCTCGATTGCGATAGAGACTCTGTGTTCGAGAGCGCTTTCCCGATGGTCGACCGTCAGTCTAACGGCGGGTCGGCCTGGAGCCTCGGGAGCGCGTCCGAAATCAGGACGGGTGCACCTAGTGAAGACGACCGGTCGTTCTGCAAAACTCTACGGTTTTCTTCACGATCTCCAAATTGGGCTTCCAAGCGGTGGGAGGTCCGTCCAGATATCTTCCCGATGGGAGCCTCTGGTCGGATCTCCCGCCCAGGAAGTAGGAGAGGTCTCCCCATCTGGTTCCGGCGGCTTCCCGGAGGCTCTGACGTTGGTTCGACCATCGGGGACATTCGAAGAGGAAGTGTCTGACAGTCTCGGTCGTAGTGTTGTCGCATTCGCACTTGTCAGAGTCGGTTGCTATGATCTTGGCGAGGTATCCGTTGAGGCAACTCTTGCCCGTGCGGAGCTGGCAGAGCAGAGCCGCATCTTGACGCACGTAGTCGTCGTAGAGGCATCGGGCGTGCGGACCGGGCAGCGCGCTGTCAACGGCGCAAGGTTCGTAACGTCCGTCCATGCGTGCCGGAAAACCACCTGTGCCGGAAAATATTAGGGGTACTTCGACTTCGCACAGCTAAAACTTGGCGCACGCTTCGACGCACGCTATATTAATATGTGAATAGCGTGCCTTGGCAATTCTGAGTATGCAGACACCTTCGCAACTAAATATTACTTTTGCATTGTCGCCGCCGTGCCTGATTTAGAGAGAGCCTCCTTTTGTCGTAAAACAGACTTCTCCCGCTATAGCACCGTTATTACGTCTTTATCGCTACTATAACTTATAAAAAGGTTCTATCTAAGCCTATAAACTTCACTAAAGTGTTTATAAGCTATTACTAGCGTTGTAGCTACTATCGCATAAAGATTTATGCAAGATTGCTACGGGTGTTAGTAACTACAGCATGTCATATTACCTAGAAGAGGTTAGACTGCTAAGAGCTACACGTTAAGTGAAAACAACACTCACTAAATAAACTTACCATATAGTTATTATGTAATACCAACATAATATGTTTTGTATGACTAGAATTGTTTAAAGTAGTGATCTCATGTATTTGTTACGGACGGTAACAGAAAGGCAACTGCACCTGAAGAGCTGAAAGAACTGGCGACGACGGCCAATGAAGCTCTAGAATGGAAACGTATGTTCGAGCTTGAAAGAAAGAATTGTAAGCAGGCACGGGACGCATTGGCGCAGGCCAAGGCAAGGGCCAAGAAGCAAGGACAGAGATACGGAACCATGTGGACGGATCCGGAGCATCCACCCACGTGATGAGGCAAGGCTTGGCAGCCAGAGATGTCAGAAGGAGCCAGAGGCTCTGACATCTCTAACAGCCTCTGGCAGTATCTAACATACTTCCAGCCAGTATACAATGTACGCACGGGGGATCTACTATAAGTATAAGGCATTAGACAGCTCACGGTTACTTTTAATTCTTTATAGTTACTCTAAAATTAAGATTCATACCTTAAGTAAAATAGTTTAATACTATTCTATTAAATCTTAACTTATTATATTACTTTCTTTTATTTCTATTAAGTTAACTAACTTCTACTAAGTCTAACAAGCTATCCAGTTAGGAAGTAAGGAAATTAATTAATTATTATAATAATTAGTTAGATAGCTTATTACTAGTATAATTTATATTAGTAAATTAGTAACTTATAATATTATAATTATCACTCTTAAAAGAGTAGAAGAAGTAGTTAGATAGATTTTAATAACTAATTATTAAATATTTATAATAATTTATTACAAAGACGAATAAGAACTTTACTTGTTAAAAAAAAGTAGTAGTAAAGAAAAAGTTATAGTAGAATTTTTATTTATAACTAGAAGTATATCTAGAGAAGCTAAGAGTGTATAATAAATTATCTAAAAATAAAAAATAGCTATTATAAAGTTACGTAATACCTTAATAAACCTATAATAATAAGTTAGAATAAATTAAAAAAAAGAAACTGCGAAAATATAGCCTCTTAAGAAATTTAATAGTAATAGAAATAAACTTAAGATCTTTATAGCAGCTATAAACCTCTACTATTATTTTAACTAAAAATTATTTTTAATTAATTAGGATTGGATTTTAGTAGCTGGTATAAATATAATAGGTAGAGCTATATAATAGTTTAAACTACTAGTAAGAAATTACCTAACTAATAGAGACTTTAACTTAGGAGTAATAGAATTAACTAATTATAATAATAATATATAATAAATCTTTAAGAGTTATAAATATTTTAAACAGAAATTAATTATTATCTTTAGAGAAATTAATAAAGAAATGGAGGTAATCTAAAAGCTTTAATAACTTAAGTAATAAATATTAATAGCTAATTATACTATAGAATTTAAACAAATCTAATCACGACTTAATTAGGTAGACTAATTATTAGTTATAATATACTATAAAGAACTAAAAAATAAAATTAAGAATAAAATCTCCAGAGGAAAACAGCCAAGCATTTTATTAAAAATTATTAAATAAATAGTAACTATTAATAACTATTAGTATTAATAGAAGTAAGAGAAAAAAGTATATAAAAAATTAGTAATTTACGTATTTAAGAAAAATAGAAAAAACAACTAAACCTATAATGAAATAGATATTAATATAAAATAAATATTTATTAGAAAAGGATAAGGAAAGCGAGCTAAAGAATAAATAAAATACTATATATATAAAGCCTATTTAGAATACAGGAAACAGGGATACTTTATTAAAAATTATAAATAATAATAATTAGTTATTAAGAAAGCTTACGTTTAGACTAAAGCACCTAAAAAAAATTAAGATTACTATAATTTAAATAAAATAAGCAAGAAACACCATAATAAAAAAAATAATTATAAAAAAAATCTAAAAAGAATAATGCTGGATATATGGAAGCTATATATATTTTAAATAAAAATATAAAGTTCTGTATTAGCAAGTTAAGAATTATTTAATAGAATAATTTAGTAATATAATTATTATAATATAAGAAGCAGCAGCTAAATAACATAATATAGAGACTAAAAAAGAAATATAATAATTCTATAAAATTATAAAACAGGAAGGCGGACTCTTTTAGAAAGAAAATTAGAAATTCAAACAAAAAAAAAGTTAGGAGATAATAGAAGATAAGGAGCTAATATCTATAATAATTACATAATATATATACTAGAAATACTATTAGATATGCGGATTAAAGTACTATAAAAAGAATATTATATTATTAAACACTAGAAAGTTACTCTAGGAGATGGAATATATAAATACTAATAAGTACTATAGTTAATAGAAATAAATAGCATAAAAAACTAAGTAAATAAAGACTAGCTATATAGATAAATAAGATTTATAAATAGGTACTTATACTAGTTATAACTAATATAATATACTATCACCCTATTAGATATTTAGAATTAGAATAGAATTAAAGAAAAAAAAATAAAGAAATCTCTTTACTAATACTATAAGTACAGGATGATGATACTGTAAATAGAATAATAAGAAAAAAGTGCTAGATATATATAGTCTTTAATTATATAAAAAAAGACTATAAATAGAATAAACACGCCATACGTGTTAAAGAACTAAAAATAAGAAAAATACTATAATAATTAGTAAATAAAAAGAAATTTAACTTATAGTAAGAACTAGTTTATATAGATTTAAAAAATAAACTACAGAATCTAAACTCAGATTAATATAAATAACTATTGTGGAATAAGTGCTAGATAGAATGCTAATAATACTAAGCTAAATACTATTAAAAAAAATAGTTAGCTACAGACTCACATAAAAAACTCACATATCAGAAATATTTCTTAAGATAGAAATATTAGGATTATAGAGAATAAACTAGAAATATACATAAAATACTTAACAGAAAAACATACTAATTCTAAAAATACTTAATCTATAAACCTAAAGAGAAAACACTAAAGAAATGACTACTACTTAAGAGTTAACTATAAATAAAAAACTAAAAAACTAGTAGACTATAACTAAGCTACTAGAAAGCTAAGAACTAAAAATTAGAAAAAACATAACACTTATATACACATAACTAAACTAAAGAAAATATAAAAATAAGTTATACGTAAACGTATATATTAATAGTAATTAGATACTAGCACTTATAAATAGTAGAGCTAGTAAGATACTTATATTAAATAAGTAAGTATAGAGATACTAGATACTAACTAGAGTTTTAAATAAACCTATATAAGTAAAACGCATAAACGATAGTCTAATAGCATTTAGAGAAAATTTAATTAATTTTAAAATAAGAAATATAACTATTAGAGCAGTAGGTTACACAAATAACTACTATATTAAAATTATAAATCTAGGTAGTAAGAATTTTATCTTAGAATGAAATTAGCTAGCATGATAGAATCTAACTATTAATTAGAAAAGAAAAACCATAAGAATCAGAAACAACTAATATAGATAGTAATAAATAAGAGTTATAATATAAATAAAGAAAGTAATACTTTATAATACTACGTTTATTATGCTAAATAAATACCAAGAGAAATTTAGAGAATAGTTCTTTAAAAAAGCTAAAGACTAGTTACTAGAATATTAAGACTAGGACTATAAAATCACGTTTAAGGAAGAAATAGATTTAAAACTAGAACTATTATATCAAGTACCCATACATCAACAAGAAGAATTACGGAAATTCTTACGGGAAAATTAGAAAAAAGGATATATATAAACTAGTTAAAGTAAGATAGCTTCACTAATACTCTTTATACTAAAAAAGAATAGAAAATTAAGATTATATATTAACTATAGATACTTTAATAAAGCTATAGTTAAGAATTATTACTTAATACTATTAATATTAGAACTTATAGATAAACTTAGAGGAGCTAAATAGTTTAGCCTTTTTAATATTAAAAATAAATATTACTAGATATAAATAGTTAAGAAACATAAATAAATAATAGTATTTAAAATAAGATATAAATTATTTAAATACTTAGTTATATTAATAGGACTTACCAACGCACCAGTAACATTCCAGACAATTATTAACTATATACTAAGAAAATATCTAGACGTATTTATAATAGTATATCTTAATAACATGCTTATATACATAAATAGAATACTAAAAGAATATATTAAGTATACTAAAAGAGTATTACGAAAGCTTAAGGAACACAAGCTATATATTTAAACAGAAAAATATATATTCTATAGGATAGAAGTTAAGTTCTTAAAATACTTAGTATCCTAAAACAGGATAGTAGTTAACCTAAATAAGATAAAAAATATACTATCTTAGCCTACACTAATAAATATAAAAGAAGTTTATTCTTTTCTCGGATTTATAGGTTTCTGCTAATAATTTATTAAGAACTACTTAAAAATCACGGCACCTTTAATAGAATTGTTTAAAAAAGATTAATAATTTAAGTAGAAACAACGCGAAGAGAACGCTTTCATAATGTTAAAAAAAATATTCTAATAACTACTAATATTAAAAATATTTAATTTATAACTTTAAATAGAGATATATATAAACGCATTAGATAGGACTACTAAAGCTATTTTATTATAAATACAAAATAATAGATAAAAATACTTAATAGACTTTCTATCTTATAAACTCATAACTGCTGAGTTAAACTATAATATTTATAATAAGAAACTATTAGTAATAGTTTAAGTATTTAAGAAGTAAAGATATTACTTAGAAGGAAGTAAACACTAGATTATTATATATTCAGACTACAAAAATCTAACAGTATTTATAATAATAAAGAAGTTAAATCAACAATAAGTTAGATAATAGAAACTAGTTTCTATATTTAACTTTTAAATACTCTATAAATTAGGAAAAGAAAATATAGTGGCTGACACACTCAGTTAAAAAACAGACTATATAAAGAATATACTAGAAATTTATAATATAATACTTAAGTAAAGACCAGACGAATTTCTAGGAAGCTTATAAATAGATATTAAAATAATAGTTATTATTAAAAACGTATAGTAAAAACAAATTAAAGAATATAACCATAAATAACTATAATAGCATGAAATGGGAACTATTTTTATACTAGAAGTATTATAGACTAAACTTATTAAAAACTAACATTCAGCTAAAATGCATAAACATTAAGGAATTAAAAAAACTATGGAACGGATTAACAGACATTTTTAGATTCCAGGAATATAGAAAAAGGTCAGAATTATTCTCTTAGAATACATTAAGTATAAGAAGAATAAAGTATTAAGATATAAGAAATATAGACTTATATAACTAATTCCTTTACTAGACCTACTATAGGAATTAGTTATAATAGACTTTATCATAGGAATACTAATAATAATTATCTTTTAAGGCTAATAGTATGATATGATACTAGTTATAATAAACTAACTTATAAAGTATATATATTTTAAACTAATATATATAGAGGTTAAAGCAGATGAATTGGTAACTATACTTATTAAGCTATTAATTACATAATATAGATTACTATAAGAATTTATTACAAATAGAGATAAATTATTTATATTAATATTCTAAAAGATGTTTATAGGAAAGCTAGGGGCTAAATATCACCTCTTAATAGCATTTTATCTATAAATAGATAGGTAAATAGAATAGACAAATCAGACACTAAAATAATACCTATAAATATATGTTAATAAATAATAAGATAATTAGATTAACTTACTACTAATAGCTGAGTTTATATATAACTCTATAAAGTTATTAACTATAAGAAAATTACTATTCTTTATAAATTATAGTTATAAGCCTACAGCTTATTAAGAACCATAGAAATTAAATAAAATATTAGAATTAACAAAAATAAAGATTAAGAAGTTATAATAACTTTATTAAGAAATAGTAGAAAAAATTACCTAGAAAGGAGGCCTTAGCAAGTAATAGAAAAATAGATCTAAAGTTAAGAGACTAATTTTTAAGAAGGGGAATAAAGTTTTCCTATTATAAAAAAATTTAGAAATAAAATAACCATTAAGAAAACTAGATCACATTAAATTAGGACTATTTAAGATTAAATGTTAAATAGAATTTATAAATTATAAACTATAACTATCTAAGGATATAAGGATTTACTTAGTTTTTTATATTTTACTACTAAAGCTAGTATTATAAAACGCTAAACTATAGATAAGACTTAAACTTAAGGAAGACACTACTAAGTATAAAGTCTAGAAAATTTTAGACTATTAGCGGTTTAGGCGTTAATGGAAATACTTAATTAAATAAAAAAATTATAAACCTAAAGATAATACGTAAGAGCTAGTTAGAAACTTAAAGAATAGTTTAGAGCTAATTAACTAGTATTATTAAATAAGCTAGTAAACACTTACTCTAGAGATGTATCTAATAAATAAAGAAAATATAGAATATTTTACTTAAAACCTAAGAGAGAGAACAAGCCGATATTGGACACTACAAATTATAGTATATAAACTTTATAATTTTAAGAATAAGTCTCTTTCTCTTTAAGAGCTTAAACTTTATGAATTAAAGTTATCTCTTAATTAAATATTTTCTTCTCTTTTGAATTTACTTTTATGAGCTTATGATGAAGCTGAAGGGCATAGAAATAAGCCTCTAAAGCATCCTCTTTAGCTTTTTTAAGCTAATAATAAAGTTTATTTTTATCACAGTTAAGGTAATTTTACTCTAGTTATAAAATAATTAAATTATATTTTATATTATAATTATTATAGACTAAGCAGCAGCTGGAGCTTAGATTTATTAGATAATTATTACCTTAATAGAAATAATTCAAGCAAGGTATTAGTATATAACGGGGTTTATTATAAATTTAAGAAGTTAAGTAGTAAGCATATATTAAAGACAACTCAGGACGTATTATTATTAGAAAGCTAAAAAGAAAGAAAAGAAAGTTAAAAGTCTTATAGTCTAAAATACAGAGCAGAAAACCTGCTACCTTTATACTATTTATAAAAAAAAAAAACTATCTTCCAGGATAAAGACTTAAAAGGAGGGAATAGTATTATAAATAGTAATAAAAAGATAACTATATTTAAAGAGCTAAAAAAAACTAGTAATAACAGCTAATAAAGCTTTAGAATAAAAACATATATTTAAGCTTAAAAGAAAGAATTATAAGTAGTCATGAGATATATTAGCGCAGACTAAAATAAGAGCTAAAAAATAAGAATAGAAATATAAAATTATATAGACAGATCTAGAGCATTTACTTATATAATAAGGTAAAACTTAATAGCTAGAGATATTAAAAGAAGCTAGAGACTCTAATATCTCTAATAGTCTTTAATAGTATCTAATATACTTCTAGCTAGTATATAATATACATATAAGGGATTTATTATAAGTATAAGGCATTAAACAGCTCACGGTTATTTTTAATTCTTTATAATTACTCTAAAATTAAGATTTACACCTTAAGTAAAATAGTTTAATACTATTCTGTTAAATCTTAACTTATTATATTACTTTTTTTTATCTCTACTAAGTTAACTAACTTTCACTAAGTCTAATAAGCTATCCAGTTAGGAAGTAAGGGAACTAATTAACTATTATAATAATTAGTTAAACGGCTTGTTACTAGTACAATTTACGTTAGTAAGTTAATAACTTATAATAAAAACTTAATTTTTATATATAATAGAGAGCTTAAAATTAAGCTAAAGAATAAAAAAAATTAGAATAGTTTACTAGTCTTATAGAGAGAGCTTATAAGCTAGATTATAATTATTATTACTACTATTACTACTTATCTCATACTCATAGTAGTCATATTTATTTAGTTTCTAGAGATTTAAATACTTAATTACTAGTAGTAATAGCTTAGCTGCAGCTAGGGCTAGTAATAATAAAAATTTTAAATAATTTTAAATCTAGTATATTTATAAGTTATAGTATATATAGTATCTAGCTTTTCTTTATTAAAGTTATTATAATAGAGTAATTAACTGTGCTCTAGTCATATTAGTAGTATTACTAATTTTAGTAATATTAATTATACTAATATTAAGTATTTTTGCTGTAAAAAGATCTATCTTCTTAAGTTTTAACTAAGTAGAAACTAAGTATAATAAGTATATTATTAATTATATTACTAGGCGCTGAGCGGCCTGTAGGAATTCTAAATATTTATTTAATAATAGTAATTAACTATCTAGTAAGTGCTAAATTAAGATATTAAGATCTTAATAGAATATTATAATTTTAATAATAGCAGGCTAGTTTCTTCTCTTAGCTTTATATAAAATCTATTTAAAGCATGTAATATAGATAGATAGTAGCTTATATTTTTATTACTTAACTTTATATAAAGCCTACTATACCTTATAGATCTTATTTAGATTAGAATAGACTTATTCTAGCTGTATTATAATATCATACTAGTTCTATTAACTATATTCTTTTATATAAAGTAGAACTTTATTGTATTATTTTCTATAGCCTGTTTATTAAACTTAGTAGGCATAGGAAGAACAGATCTAGATTATAAGAAAATAATAGAGATAATAATAATACATATATATAGACTCTAGATTATACTAAAACTTAACTTATAAGGCCTAGATTTTAGCCTAAAGTTACTAAATAGGGTCGTTTATTATAGTAAGAAGAGAAAGGCAAAAAAAAGAAACTATATATATAAAAAGCTAGGATATAGTAGTCTTTATTATATTATCTAGCTAGTTATATATATATACATATACATATGTATGTGCGTATACTAGATAAGAATATAAGAATACTTAGTTAATTTTATTTTCTAAAGATAGCTAAGAGTCGCCTTTATCTCTATATATTAACTAAAATAAAGTAAGTTAAACTTAGTAACTAAAATAGATATATATATATAAGAATATAAGAATACTAAGCTACCTTTACCCTCTAAAGATAGCTAAAGAGTTTAATATAATATTATAAGTAATATATATAAGTAATAAGTAAGCAGGAGTGTAACCTAACTATATTAAACTAAAAAATAAAGTACTGTTATAAAGGCTAAAGTTATATATCTCTATTAAAACTAAGCTTAAGTATAAACTAGGTATAGGCTTAAGTATAAGCTAAGTATAAGTTTAAGCTTAAACTTTAGCTATAACTATAGTACGTGCTGTTATAAAGAGAGTATACTTTAAGTTTAGATATTTTTACTATATTATATTTTTTAATCTCTTTAAGCATAAATTAAAAACGGGTAGCTAATTTCTAATAAAAAAGTAAAAGATATTTTACTATAAGTCTTATTAAAGCATGCTTAGAGACTATACCTAATTTTTAATAATTCTTTAAATTAGATAGTTCTTATGCTATTTTATATAGTTATTTATAAATTAAAGATATAAAATTATACTTTTACAGTAGACAAAAGCCTATTCTTAAATAAAAAAATTAGTTTAAATATATTAAGCTTATATAATATCTTCTTTTTATCTCTTTACTAGTAAGCTACTTAAATATAGTATATTACTAACTTAAACTATTTATTTATATTATTACTATATAAAATAAATATAAGTCTTTTTAATAGCTGTAGCCTAATATTTTTATAGTAATAAAGTTTCTAATAAGTTTAAAAAATATGTACTTAATTTTAGTATTATATAAACTTTATTACTATAAAATATATACTATTACTTTTAGTATATAAAATTAATAGTAGAACTCTTTTTAAAAACGCTATTTAAGATTAATTATATTATATAAAGTTAGTTATCTTACATCTTTTATGTATAAAGAAATAAAGTGTTTTAATTAATAGAAATATTATTAAAGAGACTAAAAAAAGTATACTAAAGCATTTTTTAGAATAAACTCTTATTATTCTAAAAACTAAGAATTAAGTATAAATTATAGTAGTCTCTTTTTAGTTTTTTTAATATTATATTATAGACTTTTTCTCTGATCTCTTTTGTAGCCTAAATGTATATAAGGACTTTTAAGATATCTTTTTTTTTAGTCTCTCTAAAGTAAAAAAATAGAAAAAAAAAATTCTTTTTTCTAATTATAAAAATTATTAGCTTATTAAAATAAGTAGAAACTAATTTATTTATTTCTTAATTTTAATAGCTGTATAAGTTTAAGCCTGTAAATAAAAAAAATTCTATTTATTTATACTACTAAAATAAGCTAAGTTTTAATTAATTTTTTTTATAGAAAATACTAATTACCTGCTTAAAATATCTCTAGAAAAAAAGACTAGAATATAAAATAATAAATATACTATTAAATAGAACAAAGCTCTAGCTAAAATACTAGTTAATAATTAAAAAATTATAATCTTAATAGAAATACTAGCTAAAAAAAGAGCTATTATATAAGTTATTAATTATAAAAATTTTCTTATAACAAGCTTTAAAACCCTACTAAGTTTATTAGTTAAAGATAAAAAAACTAAGGCATAAAATACCTACTAAAATAATAATTAGAATAATAATAATAAGTTTATAGTAAAAATAAAAACTAATAAAAAAAATTAAAGCTTTAGTAGTAATACTAGCTAAAAATAAAAATATTAGTATTTAATATTTTTTCTTTTTATAAGCTTTATTTTGTTAAGTCTGTTAGTTAAAAAAGTAGTGTATATATTCTAATTTAAAGATATAAAAATACAGCTTAATATATCTAAGGTATAAATAAGTAATATTAAGAAACTTATTAGTTAAATTACTAACTAAGAGTACTACCTAGTAATAGATAAAAGTAAACTCTATAAATATATATATTAAAATTAAGAATCTAGACTAGTAGTATAAAATAATAAATTAATTTAAAAGTATAAAGTTATAAACTACTAATCTTCTAACTAAAGTATAAATTAAAGTAATTTATTTATATAAAATACTAATATATTGTATAAAGTTTTTAATGTTAAACTAACTAAGTAGTAAAAGTATAAAATTAAAGTAATTACTAGTAATATAAATTAAAATAGTAAAGCCTTCTTTAAGTTCATTTAAAGTTTAAATTAAGAAAAGTCTAAAGTATTTATAATTAATATTTAAGGAAAGTCTAAAATATTTAATAGTAAAACTAGTAATAGTACTATATAATTTAAAAGTAAACAAAGTAAAGCTAAAAATAATAATAATAAAAATATAAAAAATATAAAAAATAATTTATTTAGTTTTAAAAGTATAACTTTATATGTACTATAAGATATTTATTTATAATATAAATAACCTAATATTACTTAATAATAATAAAGAAGTATTAAGCTAGCTATATACTAAACTAATTAAAAACAGACTTTTAAGCTAGTTTTCTAGGAAATAAGTCTACTATAAGTATAAGAAAAAACCTATAGACTATATTCTATAGGTAAATATAGAATTTAAGTAATATATAACTAGTAAATTAAACTCTACTTAGTAGGTAATATAAATTAGCTAGATTAAAATAAAGCTATTTATAAAATAAATTATAGGTAATAATTTAAAACTTAATACAGTTACTACGCAATTTAAAAATAAGATAAGATATATATATTAAGAGATAAATAATAATAAAGAGTTAGATCTAAAAAGAGTATTAGAGCTTAATAAATACAAAAAAATAGTAAAAAAACAGCTTCAAGACATTATATATTTAAAAAATAAAAGAGAAAAAATAAGGCTGTGGAAGTTTAATTAAATTCTAAAATAGCTTATAAAATAAGTAGTATTTTATAACTATATTTAAGTATACCTAGACTCTCTAAATTATAAAAATAAAAATAAAAATAAAAACTATAATAATAACTTTAAGACTTAACGTTAATTTAAAATTTAATATTAGTAAAACTAATAAATTATATTTTATTTATTTTTATAACTTACCTGCTTTAACTTTTTATATTCTCTTTAATATTATAAATAAAATTTAGACACTAGAACTTATAATTTACTCTATTTTTATTTTATTTTAAGATATATTTATAATATAATAAGTATTCTATTTCTTAGTCTTAAATTATAAAATAAGCTATATATAATTTAGTAGTATTTTATTCTAAATTACTTAATTTAGCAACTAATTAATGTTTAAGAGAAATAAAGAGTAAAGATAAACTATTCTATAATAATACTAATAAAGAATAAAGTTTAAAATTATTTATAAACTTTATAATAGTGCTATTTATTTAGCTTACTATAGATTACATAATATCATAACTAGTTATATTAGTTATAATTTAGTATAGAGTTTAGAGTATAGCTAATTTACGCTTAGGTTATATACTATTTTATTTAAAAATAAACTTCTTTTATATTTCTTCTCTCTTTATTTTAGTGTAGCTGAAATAGAGGTAACTTATTTTATTAATCTATATTTATACTACAACGCGTGAAAACTAAGCTTATTATTATATTATATTAAGATTTATCTAATTTAGCTAAATAATAGTAACATAATATTAAAATTAAACAGCGCGATTAACTTAAGTATTTAATTTATTAATAATTATATCTAAAAGATTAATTACATAACTACGCTAAGTTATTAGTTTATTAACTATATAATCTCTACTAGAAAGCTTTATAGTAGTAGGTAATTAAAATCTTAAGTAATATTCTATATAAGCCCTATATAATAGGCCTTAAGAGTGACTTAATAGATAACTAGAAGACTTATAGTAATAGATAATATACTTATTAAATTAGAAAAGAGTTATAAAAGCTCTAGTAAATTCTCTTTTCTCTTTTTATTATTTTCTTTATACTAGAAAAACTAACTCTTATAAGTACTATTAGTTTATTTTTTTTATTAGAGAATTAGTTAATTACTTCACCCTACTAAGGGCTAGAAGCTTTATATATATATAAGAATAAATAAATTAAGACTATAAGAAAGCTCTTTATACTAGAGATAAGAGTTAATTCTAAGATAATAGCTACTAATAATAATTATATATTTATTTCTAAGTTACTCAGGTGTGCTGCTACGTACTATTCTAATAATATAATTAAAAAAAACTATACTATTAAGAAGCTCTATATTTAGACATAATATAATAAAAAACTTTTTATAGCTATTACTAAGAGTACTACTTAAAAAACTAATATTTATAAGTCTTAGAAAATAGAGATTATGCTTTCTATTTTAATAACTTTTAATTAAATAATAATTACTAGTAAGCTAGAGCGTAGCTATTTTAAAATACTTATATATTATAACTATACTAATATACTAGAAAAAGCACTTAATACAGCTAAAATTAAGTTTAATAAGATTAAAAATAAGTTTATTAAATTTTATTAGCTACTAAATAACACGCTTAAGCGCGTAGTTAATTAAGAAAATAAAAATAAAATACTAAAAGCATAAATAAAGAAACTCACATATAATATATACTTTTTTCTTTTTATAAAGGCTAGTTTAGTGCTATTATTAATACTAGTAAAAAAGATATACTTTATAACTTTATTATAAACTTTTTATAACTAGACTAGTTATATTACTATAGGACCTAATGATAGTTCTAATATAAAAGATTTTAATAACTAAACTTCTTAAGTATTATCTTATTTATCTGCTATTTTATTAGTTATGTTTATTATAAATAGCTATTAAGATAATAATTACTTAGCATAATTTCCTAATTTACTAATACTTAAGAACAGTAAAAATATTACCTTTAATTAATAAAGGAATATCTTAGAAAATAAAGTATATATTAACTAAGACTAGTTTACTAAAGCTATTAAGTAAGTTACTTAAAAGAATATTATCTTTTATATATATATATATATATATATATATATATATATATATAGAAAGTCCTACTAACTAGTACCTCTTAATATTTATATATATAATAAAAGAAAGTAAGCAGCTAGTTAGCTACTAGTATATAATAAATTATCTAAAAAAAAAATATAGTAATTTATATAAAAGATTTAACACTTACTATAATTTCTAAAAGCTCTATTTTAGAGACTTTACTAACTTTATTATATTTTAAAGTAATTTCTTTTACCTAGCTTAAGAATATAGTCTATTTATAAACTAATAGATAAAAGAATTTTATAAGAAGCTCTTAGACGCTCTACGTACACAAATAG
This sequence comes from Zopfia rhizophila CBS 207.26, assembly GCA_010093925.1. Taxonomy (NCBI): domain Eukaryota; kingdom Fungi; phylum Ascomycota; class Dothideomycetes; family Zopfiaceae; genus Zopfia; species Zopfia rhizophila. Next base: position 60,165 of record ML994627.1, read on the forward strand.
GCATCTATTAATAATAATACTATAACTAGTATAATAAGTATATAAACTTAACTTAAGATTTTACTAAAAAGCTAGCTCATAGCACTAGAAAAGCTACTAAATAGATTAATAAAAGAATTAAGAGAACTTAGCTATTATTAACTTAGTAGTTTTATTTAAAAGCTAAGTGTCTAATTTATATAGTAGCTATTACTATTCTATTAATATCTATCCTTAAGCTAGCTAGTTACTATAATTATAGAAAATTTAATTACTTTATAAAAGACTATTAACTACTTATTTAAGCTATATTTAAAGTAATTAAGTTTATAAATACTAATAAAAAGCTTTATACGCCTTAAGATACTAGTACTAATAAAGAGTTTTAGCTTATTATAAAGAAACTATTAGAAAAAGACTTACTCTAAGAGAAGTCTTTTTTTTAAAGTTATTTTCTAAAGTTATTAACTAGTTTAACTCTTACTAACTACTATTTAGTAGACTAGTTTTTACTCTATTCTGTTATATCTCTACTAGTGGACTGGCTATTAAGCTAAGTAGCTTTCTTAATACTAAAGCTAGTAATTTTATTTTAGTATACCTAAAATACATACACGCTATTAAGAAAGGGCTTAAAATAAAAACTTATTAAATAAAATCTATCCCCCTAGCTAGCTATAATAATAGACTAAATAAATAAGTAAATAAGTACTTCTAGGCTGATCTAGTACTAGATAACTATTATTTATTAATTTACTTTATTTTCTGTAATATTAGCTGCTATGACTTTATAATTAGCTATAAGCTATTTAAAGATATAGATGTTTTAATTAATTATAAAAAGTAAGTACTTAAATAACTAGATAATAAGCTAATTAACTATAAGTATAATATTATTATTTTAATATAAAATTTATTAACTAAAATTAATTCTTCACACTAAGCTAATACTAACTAATATAATAAGCTTATAAATATAGTAATTTTATAGTATATTTATAAGCCACCTTAGCGCTTATCTTAATAGATTATATAGTAAAAGAATTTTAAAAAAATAGAAAAGTAGCTTTACTTATAATAGTAGCTAAAGTTAAGTAAGTAAACTTTTTATTTTTAGCCTATCTTACGCAAAAACCTCTTTAAGACAGGTCTTAAGATTAATACTATAAAAGTTATTACTTTTATAATATATATATAATAAAAGGAAACTATGCTAGAGTATATTAGTATTTATAAAATAAATAAGCTTATTTAGGACTATAGAAATAAGTTTAGCTTACTAGACTTAAAGCTCTTCTTTTAAGATTTTAGAAACCTTTTAGTAAAGGCTTTACTAGAAGGGCTCTATTAATTAAATAAAAACCTTATAAGAAAAAAGAAACTTTAGTAGCTTATTAAATAAAAGCTATTTTACTCTAGTTATATTAGTATAATTTAAGTTTATTTTTTAAAGAAGAACTTAAACATGCTGTCCCCACATCACAAAGGTGTTAATTATAATATTAAATTAATAACTAAAAACACGCTAATATTAAGTTTATTATATAATATATTTTTTAAATAGCTATAGCTTATTAAGCCCTATTTAAATAACTATCTTTAATAAGGTATTATTATTTATAGTAATGCTTTATATATTTTTTTAGTATTATTTATTAAAAAGCCTAAAAGAGAGTAGTGCTTCTACGTTAACTACTATAAGCTTTATACTATTATAAACAAAGATACTTATTTAATTCTATTAATTTAGAAGACTCTTATCTGGCTAGCGCGTATAAAAGTATTCATTAAGCTTAATATATAACAGGCTTTTTATTATATATATTTAAATAAGAATATAAAAGACCTGACTACGTTTTATACTTAATATAGAAACTATAAATACTATATACTACTATTTAGTTTTTATAATAGCCTTACTATATTTTAGTATTATATTAATAAGGTACTTTATAACCTACTAAATCATTTCTATACTACTTATTTTAATAATATTTTAATTTATTTTAAAGACTTGCTATAGTATAAGGAGTATGTTAAGTACTAAAATATTTCTAAAATACAAACTTTTAAGTAAGCATTAAAAAGAATAAGTTTATTATTACTAGAATAAAATTTCTAGGCCTTATTATTAGCATAAAAGGGATTTAAAAGGACTTTAAGAAGGTTACTATTATATAGAAATAGCTAGTACCTACATTAATTAAAAGCTTATAATTTTTTTTAAAATTCTATAATTTCTATAGAGCCTTTTTAAAAGACTATAGATATATTATTTAACTGCTTACTAAGCTGCTTAAGAAGGGTATATAATATACTTTTAGTAAATATAAACTAGTAATCTTTTAGTAAGCTAAAGATTTAATATTATTAGATAATATTTTAGTTTACTACTCACCCTACTATTAGACACGCATGGAGATAGATGTAAGTAATAAAGTTATTATAAAAATACTATTATAGCTCTAAAAGAATAATTTTTAGTAACTTATAGTTTTCTACTTTAAAACTATGAATAAGTCCTAGATAAACTATAATATATATAATAAAAAGATATTAGCTATAATTTATAGTTTTTAAGAATAACACTTATAGCTTATAGGCCTGTAGACTATAGAGTTATTTAGTACCCTAATTAACTATTACGTATTAGAATACTTTTCTATAAAATAAGAGCTTACTTCCTACTAAATATATTAAATAATAAGTATAATAAACTATTACTTAATGTTTATTTATTATTTTAGTATAATTAACATAGTAGCTGACGCACTCTTGTGTAAGTAAAAGAAATTAAAAACCTAAAAAAATAAAAACAAAACAGCCTAAATATATGCCTTTTTTTTTTATAGAGTAAATTAATATTAGCTTTATTAAGACTATAAGTAATAACCTAGCTATATTATTAATAAAAGATATATTAGTTACTAATATAATTAAAATAATTATTACTAATACTTTTATAATCTTACTACTCCTAAATAACCCTTACTAATTAATTATATTATTAAGGTAAATTATAGCTATGAGAGTCTATAGCTATTTTAAGAATATACTTTTTCTAATAACTATTTAGTATAAAAACTTAGCTAAAGCCTTTTTATATATTACAGTAAGCTAGTAGTTTTTACTATATACTTTTTAAAAACTTATTTTATTTAAGCTATTTATGCTATTTAGGTAATTACTTACTTAAATAAAAGAAAAATAAATAAGCTACTTTACAACTACTACTATTAAAGCTATATAAGTAAAAATATAGATAACTATATAGTTATATATAAAGCTTATAAATAAAGCTACGTACCTTGTAATAAAACTCTAGACTTATTTAAATTACTACTAATTCTTAAGTAAGTATAGTGAGATGTTTCTTTAAATTTTAAGTCCTTCTCTCTAAATAAAAAAGAATATAACTGTGTTTTTATTATTATAAATTGGTTAAGTAAATACTATTTTTTATTATTTTACTATAAAATAACTATAGCTGTTTAGGTAGCTAATAAGTACTATTACTATATCTAGTAAGTATTTAGTCTATTTAAATTAATAGTTTCTAATCACAGTCCTTAGTTTACTTTAGTATTTATAAATAAGTTATAGTAACTAATAGGAATTAAGTACAAACTCTTAACGCTATATTACTTTTAAATTAATAAAAATATTAAGGTCTTAAATTAGTACATTAACTAGCGCCTATGTTTATTTATTAATTATTATTAAGATAACTAGTTAAACCTGCTACTTTATATAAACTAAATATAAGTAATTCTACTATATAAGACTATAGGCTTATTATTTTATTAAATTAAGTTTAGCTATTAGCTAATCTATTACTAGAACTAGAAGAAATATATAAAAATATTTATTATAGTTTATGAATAAATATCTTGTAAGGAAGTGCAGAGCTATGCTAAAGTTTAATATAATATAATAAAACTAGCTATAAAGATAACTTAATAAGGGATTACTTAAGTATAAAAGTAATAAACTTAATAGGCTAATAAGAAGTACTATAAGCTAAACTTCTTTATAGAAAATAAAATATATATTATACTTAAAGACTTTATTATTAGTTAACTTAGCTAGAAGCTTAACCAGCAGATATATAGATTCTATTCTATTATAGATATAAAAGAATATTTTTATTACCTTAAGCTGCTGCTACATATATGTATGCTTAATATCTTTTATATAGACTATTTATAAAAGGCTTTTACTTACCTACTATTTAGCTAAATTAAACTTAAGGAACTGTCTATTAAGATTAATAGGTATTCTAAGTAGCTAGTATAGGAAATTCTTAATAACTATTTATTCTATAACTAACTATAGTATAAAGTATTCTAGCTAGCTTATAACCTAGATTTTATCTAGTATAATACTTAAGGCTTTATAAATACTTTATATAAGATAAAAGATTACTATAAGGCCTATCTAGAAAAAACAGGACTATTAGTATAATTAAATACCTAGTTAAAAGCATATAAAGTAGAGGAGGACCTAAAAGTAATAGAAAAAAATAATAAAATAGCTTTAAAAATAAGAGTAGTATAAAGACTAGTAAAAAAAAGATTATAACCTAGAGACTTAAGAATAAGCCTCTTTTAGAGAAGAGGTAATATAATAGTACTATTTATTTAGCTTACTATAAGTCACATAATATTATAACTAGCTATATTAGCTATAATTTAGTATAAAGCTTAAAGTATAGCTAGCTTATATTTAAGCTATATACTACTTTATTTAGAAGTGAGCTCCCCTTATATCTCTTTTTTTTCTATCTTAGTATAACTAAAATAGAGCTAATTTATTCTATTAACCTATATTTATACTATAATATATAAAGACTAAGCTTATTATTATAAACTCTAATCTTTATTAGTACTATTATAGAATAATTTTTTTTTTAGTTTTTACTCTTATTCTCTTAAGATCTCATTTAGTAAATTGAGTTGATATTAGAAATAAATTAATATTAAAAATAAATTAATATTAGAAATAAATTAATATTAGAAATAAATTAATATTAGAAATAAATTAACATTAGAAATAAACTAATATTAGAAGTAAGTTAATATTAGAAATAAGCTAATATTAGAAATTTATTTTAGGCTAGTATAAGCAGAGTTAAAAGATTTTCTTATATATAAAATTAAGAAACTTTACTAGTATTTATAGAAGTTAAATATGTTTACATTTTTTAAAGAAATTTTATACTTTAAGTAAATTTACTTTAAATTTATATTACTTAGTCTTATAATATAAGATTACAGATTTAGAAGAAAATTACTTATAGTAGATTTCCTAAAACCTAAAAACTTCTATTAAACCTACTATTTATATAAACCTACTATTTATGTAAACTTACTATTTATGTAAACTTACTATTTATATAAACTTACTATTTATATAAACCTATTATTTATGTAAATCTATTATTTATATAAACTTATTATTATAAACTTACTATTATAACGTTATAAACTTATTATTATAATGTTATAAACTTACTATTTATATTATTATAGAATAATAGTATATATTTAATGCTACTTTTTTTTTTTTTACTATTATTTTTAGAAAAAGCCTTTTTAGTATCTTTGTAATAGTTATATTATTTAACTCTATATTATTACCTACACAAAATAATTGCTTTAGGTAAGTTGATAGTAATTAAATTATAATTAAAATAATATTTAGATTTTACTAACTACTTCTATTTAGTTTACTAATATTAATAGGCTTTTTTAATTAAAGTTTTTAAACTATTATAAAGTAAAAATATTACTTTATATAGTATCTACTTTTACTTACTTTCCAAAGCCTTTTATAGTTTCTTTGTGTGAGATTAAAGTATATTTTAACTTTACTTTAGTCTACCTATACTAGGTATTATTAATTTATTTTAATAGTATAATATTAATTAAACTTAAGCAGCTACAGTTCTTAAAACTATTTTTAAAATTTCTTAGTATATTAACTAGAGACTAAATAAAGTATAATTTAGCATAAAAGTATATTAAAATTACTAATAAGTTTAGGAGATTTATAATTTAGTAAAATAGAAATACTATCTATAAGTTTTATTAAAAGATAAAAATTAAGTAAAGTTTTATTTATTACTTTTATAACTTTATATATTAGTTATATTTTAGTAATTAAGCTTTTTTTTTTTTTATAAATAAACTAAACTAAAAGCACATCTTTTTAAAGAGTGTTATTATAATAATTATAGTAGTATTATTTATCTCTTTCTATACGTAGCTTTATTACTATCTTTTATGTACTTAATTAACTTTATTTTGTTTTATTTTAAGTTTTAAAGTAAACTAGTGCTTAGAGTATAGAGATAGTTTAGCTAATAGTATATATTTATTAACTATTACTATAATAGCTTAAATTAATATACTTACTCTTTAGTTTAACTAATTTTTAGTTTTAATTTCATAAAGGCGTTCTCTTTTACTATTAGTAAAAAAACCTAGTAGTAAAGCTATTTAACTATAATTATTTATTATATAGAAAATTCTACGCGTTATTTAAAATGGTTAGACTGTATTAGCTATAATCTAAATACTATAAATTTAACCTTTATAAACTTAATAAAATAACGCCTAAATATATAGGTGAGAATATAAAGTAATTATTAATTACTTATATTAAGCTCTAGACTATATTATACTAATTTAATATATTTTTTAATATAATTAAAATTATTTTTCTATATAGCGAACTTTAATGTACAGCTAAATATAATACTACTAATAACTTTTTAATATAATAAATAAAATTATAAAGCTTAGATTAAGTAGTTTTATAATTTAGAAATAATAAAAAATTAATATTAGTACTGTAGTAAAGTAACTCTATTACACTATAAAACTATATTCTATAAAAAATAAACTAATAATAGTTATACTTAAAGAATTTTTAAGGTAAAACTAGTATTAGGTATTAAGTAATAATAAGAAAACATAATTAATAAAAAGTTATAAAAATATTATTATATAAGTAGACTTTATATTACTTTAAAGTAAAAGTATTTTATAATTTACTCAGCAGACAAGGATTTTTAGTATGTAGAAAAGAAAATTAATTAATAAAAATTATTTTAAACTACTAAAAATATTAACTATAGAAATAATTAGAAATTTTTAACTATTAGAAAGTTTAACTAGTTGAAAAGTTTAACCAGTTAGAAAGTTTAACTAATTAGAGAATTTAACTAGTTAGAAAATTTAACTAGTTAAAGAATTTAAGTTATTAGAGAGTTTAACTAGTTAGAAATTTAACTAGTTAGCTATTTATTACTAATTAAACTTTTTACTTTTATTTTTAGAAGTTAATTTAAGGTATACTAATTAATAATAGAATATTAGCACTCTTTTATTAAGTATAGTAGTAGAATATATTTTTAAAGCTTTTATTTCTATACTAGTTTTTATTATATTTCTAGAGCTTTTATTTTTATTCTAGTTTTTATCTAATATATAAGATAATATAGATCTAGAGCTAATAGTAAAAGCTTAAGAAAATTCTTCTAAGAAAATAAGAACTTTAAGAGATTTAAAGTCTAAAAATAGTTTAAGTAGGCATTCTAAAAGAATTCTCTTAAGTAAATATAACTTTTAAGAGATTTAAAGTCTAAAAACTACCTTTTAAGTAAGCGGATATTTTAAAAGAATTTTTCATAAAAAAAATAAGAGCTTTAAAAGGTTTAGGGTTTAGAAATAACTTAAAAAAATATCTCTAAAGAATTCTTCTAAACAAACGTAACTTTTAGAAGATTTAGAGTTAAAAATAACTTCTTAAATATACTATTTCATATCATGGTATTATATCACAAATTTAGAGACAAATTTATAAAAATACTAAAATTTCTTTAAAAGAAATACAAATATATTTAGCTTTTTTTTTTATTTTTATTTATAATTATTATTTAAATTTCTTAGCTATTGCATAGAAGACAGACTATTTTATAATATATAAAAAAAAATTCTAAGTTAAAACTACTTCCTGTAACTAAACCTAAGTATTGAATCTAAAATTATAGTATTTATAAATCTATATTCTAAATAGCTTATATTTATACTAATATAAAGTATTAGCTTTTAGAAACAGTATATTTAATTAAAAATTAAAGTTAGTATAATATATATACTAGTATAAATTTAGTAGAATTAGAGCTAGTATAAAATACATATTATTATAATATAGATATAAGAAATATTAGTATAATATCTATACTATTCTAAAGAATATATTATTACTAAAAGTTTACTAGTATAAAAAGAGAAAAGAAGCTTAAACTAACTCTTTACTATATACTATTATAAAAGTATAAATAATTATACTAGTATAAAAAAGTAAAATAGGTGTTAAATACTAACTAATAACAAATTCTAAATTACTATAAAATAAAAGTATTTTATATATAGCTAGATATATAAGTGTTATAAACTATAATAATAAAGTAACTATAAACAAAAAAAAAGTTACTATTAAAGGTATAGTATAAAAAAATTTATAAGTAATACTAATAAGTAGAAGTAAATTAATATAAGTAGAACCTACAGATAAAACTACTCTATAATAAGTTTAAATTCTATAAAGAGTAATACCTAAAGAGATGATTAAGTAAATTATAAAAATATAAACTTAATAGCTAGCTTAAAATAAAGTAGATAGAAATACTATTATCTACTATTTTCTTTAGCAGTATCTAATATACTTCTAATTAGTATATAATATACACATAAAGGATCTACTATAAGTATAGAATATTAAACAACTTATAGTTACTTTTAATTCTTTATAATTACTCTAAAATTAAGATTTATATCTTAAGTAATATAGTTTAATACTATTCTATTAAATCTTAACTTACTGTATTACTTCTTTTATTTTAACTAAGTATAACTACTATTTACTAATTCTAATAAGCTATCTAATCTAGACACGAAAAAACTAATTAACATTATATAATTAGTTAGATAACTAGTTACTAGTTAATATTATAATAGTAAGTTAGTAACCTGTAATATTATAACTATTATTTTAAAAAAGTAAAAGAAGTTACTAAATAGATTCTAATACTATATTACTTAAATAAAGTTTATAATAACTTATTATAAAAATGAATAAAAACTTTACTTATTAAAAGAAAGCAGTAGTAAAGAAGAAGTTATAGTAAGATTTTTATTTATAACTAAAAGTATATTTAGAGAATAAAAAAGTGCGTAATAAATTATCTAAATATAAAAAATAGCTATTATAAAACTATATAAAACCTTAATTAACATATAATAACAAATTAAAGTAAATAAATACTAGAAAAAAAGAATGGTAAAGATATTTCCCCTTATAAAATTTAATAGTAACAGGAATAACCTTAAGACTTTTATAGTAGTAATAGACCTCTACTATTATTTCCATTAAGCTTTATTTATAACTAACTAGGATTAAATCTTAGTAGCTAGTATAAACATAATAAAAAGAACTATATAATAGTTTAAACTACTTATTAGGAATTATTTAGTAAATAAAGAACCTAACTTAAGAGTAGAAGGACTTAAAAACTATAATAATAATATATAACAAACCTTTAAGAACTATAAAAGCTTTAAAAAGAAAATAATCATAGTTTTTAGGGAAATTAATAAAGAAATAAAAGTAATTTAAAAGCTTTAATAACTTAAGGAATAAATATTAGTAGCTAATTACATAATAGAGTTTAAATAAATTTAATTATAACTTAATTAAGTAGACTAACTATTAGTTATAATATACTATAAAGAATTAAAAAACAGGATTAAGAATAAGATTTCTAGAGACAAAAGACTAAGTATACTACTTAAAATTATTAAATAAATAGTAACTATTAACAACTATTAGTACTAATAAGAATAAAAGAAGAAAGTATAAACTAGACTAATAATTTATATACTTAGAAAAAAATAGAAAAGATACCTAAACGTATGACAAAATGGACATTAATTATAATAAAATATTTATTAATAAAAAATAAGGAAAGTAAGTTAAAAAATAAATAAAATACTATACACATAAAGCTTACCTAAAATACAAAAAGTAAGAATATTTTATTAAAGACTATAAGTAATAATAAATAGACGTTAAAAAAGCTTATATCTAGACTAAAGTATTAAAGAAAATTAAGATAGTCATAATCCAAGTAAAATAAACATAAGACTAGATAATAAAGAAGACTATTATATAAAGAATTTAATAAGAATAATATTAGATATATAGAAGCCATATATACTTTAGATAAAAATATAAAATACTGTATTAATAAGTAAAAGATTATTTAATAAAGTAACCTAATAATATAATTTCCATAATATAAGAAACAATAATCTAGTAATATAATGCAGAAACTAATAAGAAAATATAAAGATTTTATAAAATTATAAAATAAAAATAAGGACCTTTTTAAAAAGAGGATTAAAAGTTTAAATAGAAAAAATTATAAAATAGAAAAAGAAAAAGAACTTATATTTATAATAATTATACAACAAGTACACTAGGAATATTATTAAATATATAAATTAAAATACTATTTAAGAAAATACTGTATTACTAAATACTAGAAAGTTATTTTTAGGGATAGAATGTATAAATACTAATAAGTATTACAATTAGCAAAAAACAAGTAATATAAAAAACTAAATAAATAAAAACTAGTTATATAAATAAATGAGATTTATAAACAAGTATTTATACTAGTTATAATTAATATAATATACTATCATCCTGTCAGACATCTAGAACTAGAATAAGATTAAAATAAAAAAAATAAAATAATTTTTTTATTAACCTTATAGATACAAGACAGTAACGCTGCAAATAGAATAATAAAAAAAAATACTAAATATATACAGTACTAGACTATATAAGAATAGACTATATAAGAATAGACTATAAATAGAATAAACATGCCATACATATTAAGGAACTAAAGATAAAAAAAGTATTATAATAATTAATAAATAAAAAGAAGTTTAACTTATAACAAGAACTAGTCTATATAAACTTAGAAAATAAGTTATAGGATTTAAATTTAAACAAATATAAATAGCTGTTATAAGATAAATACTAGCTAGAATATTAACTATACTAAGTTAAACACTATTAGAAGAAATAGTTAGCTATAGAATTACATAAAAAAGCTCACATATTAAGAGTATTTCTTAGGATGGAAATGTGAGAATTATAAGAAATAAACTAAGAATACACATAAAATACTTAATAAAGAAGTATGTTAATTCTAGAAATACTCTATTCACAAACCTAAAAAGAAAACACCGAAAAAGAGACTACTACTTAGAAGTTAATAATATATAAAAAACTAAATGACTAGTAAACTATGACTAAGTTACTAAGAGACTAAAAAAAGATTAGAAAAAATATATTAATTATATATATATAACTAAATTAAAAGAAATATAAAAATAAGCTATATATGAACGCATGTATTAATAGTAATTAAATACTAATACTTATAAATAATAAAGCTAATAAAATACTAATATTAAATAAATAAATATAAAAATATTAAATACTAACTAAAGTTTTAGATAAACCTGTGTAAGTAAAACGCATAAATAATAATCTAATAATATTTAGAAAAAATCTAATTAATTTTAAAATAAAAAATATAACTATTTAAGTAGTAGGTTACAGGGATAACTGCCACATAAAAATTATAAATTTAGGTAATAAGAATTTTATCTTAAAATAGAACTAGCTAGCACGATAGAATCTAACTATTAATTAGAAAAGAAAAACTATAGAAATCAGAAACAGCTACTATAGATAGTAATAATAAGTAATAATTTAAATAAAGAAAATAATACTTTATAAAACTAAATTCATTATACTAAGGGAATACTAAAAGGAATTTGGAACATAGTTTCTTAAAAAAAGCTAAGAACTAATTACTAGAATACTAGAACTAGGACCATAAAATTATGCTTAAAAAGAAAACGGATTTGAAACTAGAACTACTATACTAGTTATCTATTAACTAATAAGAGAAGCTACAATAATATCTAAATAATAATCTTAAAAAGGAATATATATAAATAAGTAAAAATAAAATAGCATTACTAATACTCTTTATAATAAAAATAAATAATAAATTATAACTATATATTAACTATAGACACCTTAATGAAGCCATAATAAAAAATTATTATTTTATATTATTAATATTAGAACTTATGAATAAGCTTAAAGAAGTAAAATAGTTTAGCCTTTTTAATATTAAAAATAGATACTATTAGATAAGAATAGTTAAAGAACACGAGTAGTTAACAATATTTAAGACTAAATATAAGCTATTTAAATACCTAGTTATACTATTCAAACTCATAAATACACTAGTTATATTCTAGATAATTATTAACTATATACTAAGAGAATATCTAGACGTATTTATAATAACATATTTTAATAACATACTCGTATATATAAATAAAATACTAAAAGAATACGTTAAGTATACTAAGAAAGTACTATAAAAGCTTAAGGAATATAAGTTATATATTTAAATAGAGAAGTGCGTGTTCTATAGAATAGAAATTAAATTCTTAAAATACTTAATATTCCGAAACGAAATAGTAATTAACTTTAATAAAGTTAAAAATATTCTATCTTAGCTAACACTAATAAACATAAAAGAAGTTTATTCTTTTCTTAGATTCACGGGATTCTGCTAATAATTTATTAAGAACTACTTAAAAATTATATTACCCTTAATGGAATTATTTAAAAAGGATTAATAATTTAAGTAAAAACAACACGAGGAAAACTCTTTCATAATATTAAAAAAAATTCTAATAACTACTAATATTAAAGATATTTAATTTATAACTTTAAATAAAGATATATATAGACGCATTAAATGGAGCTACTAAAGCTATTTTATTATAAATATAAAATAATAAATAAAAATACTTAGTAGATTTCTTATCTTATAAACTTACAGCTGCTAAGTTAAACTATAATATTTATAATAAGAAATTATTAGTAATAGTTTAAGTATTTAAGAAATAGAAATATTACTTAAAAGGAGCTAAGTATTAAATTATTATATATTTAAATTACAAGAATCTAATAACATTTATAATAACTAAAAAGTTAAATTAATAATAAGTTAAATAATAGAAATTAGTTTCTACTTTCAACTTTTAAATACTTTATAAATTAGGAAAGGAAAATATAGTAGCTAATATACTTAATTAATAAGCAGACTATATAAAGAATATACTAGAAATATATAATATAATACTTAAATAAAGACCAGATGGATCTCTAGAAAGCTTATAAATAAATATTAAAATAATAGTTATTATTAAAAACACATAGTAAAAACAAATTAGAGAATATAATAATAGATAATTATAATAGTATAAGATAAGAACTATTTTTATACTAAATATATTATAATTAGAACTTATTAAAAACTAACATTCAACTAAAATGCATGAATATTAAGGAATTAAAAGAACTATAGAATAGATTAACAGACACTTTTAAATTCCCAGAATATTAAAAAAAATTAGGACAATTTTTTCAGAATGTATTAAGTATAAAAAGAATAAGGTATTAAGATATAAAAAATATAGACTTATATAACCAATTTCTTTACTAAATCTACTATAAAAATTAGTTATAATAAACTTTATTATAAGAATACTAATAATAACCACCTTTTAAGGCTAATAGTATAATATGATATTAGTTATAGTAAATAAACTTATATAGTACGTATACTTTAAACTAATATATACAGAAATTAAAGTAAATAAATTAGTAACTATATTTATTAAACTATTAATAGCACAACATAAGTTGTTTTAAGAATTTATTATAAACAGAAATAAATTATTTATATTAACTTTCTAAAAAATATTTATTAAAAAGCTAGGAGCTGAGCTCTATCTCTTAATAGTATTTTATTTATAAACAGATAAATAAACAGAACAGATAAACTAAATACTAAAATAATATCTATAAATATACGTTAATAAATAGTAAGATAATTAAATTAACTTACTACTAATAGCTAAATTTATATATAACTTTATAAAATTATTAACTACTAGAAAATTACTATTTTATATAAACTATAGTTATAAGCCTACAGCTTATCAAGAACTACAGAAACTAAACAAAATATTAGAATTAATAAGATTAAAGGTTAAAAAGCTATAATAGTTTTACTAAAAAATAGTAAAAAAGATTACTTAGAAAGAAAACCTCAGTAAATAATAATAAAACAAATTTAAAATTAAGAGACTAATTTTTAAGGAAGGAGATAAAATTTTCCTATTATAAAAAAATTTAGAAATTAAATAACTATTAAAAAAAATAGATTATGTTAAGTTAGGACTATTTAGAATTAAATAATAAATAGAACCTGTAAATTACAAACTATAATTACCTAAAAATATAAGGATTTATTTAGTTTTTTATATTTTATAATTAGAACCAGCACTATAGAACGCTGAACTATAAATAAAACTTAAACTTAAAAAAGACATTACTAAGTATAAAGTCTACTAAATTCTAGACTACTAATAGTTTAGGCGTTAGTGGAAGTATTTAGTTAAATAAAAAAATTATAGACCTAAAAACAACATATAAAAGCTAGTTAAGAACTTAAAGAATAGTTTAAAGCTAATTAATTAGTATTATTAAATAAAATAATAAACGCCTGCTCTAAAGCTATATCTAATAAATATAAAGAATATAAAATATTTTACTTAAAACTTAAAAAGAAAAGTAAAGCGACACCGGACGCTATAAGTAGTAGTATATTAAATTAATTCTAATAATTTTACTCTTTCTTCTCTATTATATAAACTTTGTTAATTAAGGTAAGCTTATACTAGAATATTTTCTTCTCCTAAGAATTTATTTAGGCTAGTTAAAGGTGAAGGCGGTGCTAATAGTTTTAAGTCTTAAACTTTTTATTCTATACTTACTTTAGCTTCTAATAAAGCTTCTTTTTCTTATAATCTAAATAATTTTATAAGGACTATAATACTATAAGATTACATAAAATATTTTAATTAATATACTTAGAATATTATTTAAAAGCTAGATTTACTAGATAAGCATAATTACCCTTCTAGTAATAAGAATATAGGAATAGTATTTAATAGCTATTCTCTTAAACTCTTTTTACTAAATAGTAAGCTTATATTAAGAACGATTCCGCTTAAGTCATTCTTAGAAAATTAGAAAAATAGAAAAGGTATGAAGAGTTCTTATAATCTTAACTTTTATACAAAAAACTAGATACCTTTATACTATTTATAAAAGAAAAACTAGACTAACCTTTAAGCTAAAGGCTTAGAGAAAGGAAATAGTATTATAAATTATAATAATAAGATAATTATAAATAGAAAATCGTTACTGTTAAGAGTATAGTATAAAAATATATATAAATAATACTAGTAAATAAAAGTAAATTAGCGTAGACAAAACTTATAAATAGAACTACTCTATAATAAGTTTAAGTTCTATAGAGAGTAATATCTAAAAAAATAATTAAATAGATTATAGAAACACAAACTTAATAGCTAACTTAAAATAGAGTAGATAAAAATACTATTACTTACTATTTTTTCTAGTAGTATCTAATATACTTCTAATTAGTATATAATATATATATAGAGAATTTATTATAAGTATAGAACATTAAACAGCTTATAGTTACTTTTAATTCTTTATAGTTACTCTAAAATTAATATTTATACCTTAAGTAATATAGTTTAATATTATTTTATTAAACTTTAACTTACTATATTGCTTCTTCTATCTTAACTAAGTATAACTATTATTTACTAATAAAAAGAATACTAAAATCGCGATTTGACTTATACTGTTATATGGGGATTCTTTTTTATATTATTTTATTCTCTAGAGTAAACTAATAGTAAGAATCGCGTTTATGACTAGTATATAATATTTAGTATTACTAGAGAACTCTTTTTAAAAGCTTAATCCTTAAAATAATTAAAATAATAAAATTTTTAAATACTAAGTATAGACAACTAACTAAAGAATAAAGGAACTAGATAAAAATTATTTAATATATTATCTAAAGAGTTACCTTACTAGCTATTTTAGTTTAATAATATAATAAAACAACTCTATACTTATACCGCTTTAAGAGTGTATTATACTAAAAATAGAAATAATCTAAAATTCTAGGCCACTTATAAGAGACTTAATAACAAATTCTTAATAAACTTAATAACTAAATAAATAACTAAGTATACTTTAATAGTAACTTAGTAAAAAGTCTTAAATAATATAATACTTATAGTCTTTAATAAAGGTAACTTACTAGAGAGTTTTAAATAATATAGTATTTATTATTTTATTCTTATTATTATTTCTATTTACCGCCTGATTTGGTTTCTTTAATGGGTTTATATAGACTAATTCCTTCTATAGGAAAAACTTACTACTAAGAAAACTTATTTATATACTATATTAGAGGGGTGCTAGTACTCTATTATTATAATATTTCTTCTTTACTTTTTTATTTTTTATATAGTTTATGATTTTAGCTATTACGTTTATATTTTATAAATAATCTTATTTTCTTTTTTTTTCTTTTACTCTCTTTTTCTGTCTCCTACTAATTGTCTATGCTCTAGAGTAGGTGGAAGTTGTTTATTTTCTTAGTATTAATTACTTTTACTACTTAAAACTAAGTAAGTAATTTTATTCTTATAAACTATTTTACTACTACTTAAACACTATCTCTCTAGCTTAGTATTTTTTCTAGTTATTTTAATAGAAATAATACTAATAGTTTAGTTCTCTCTAGCTTAAGGTAGTAAAGAAGAATATAATATATAATTTATACTAGCTAGCTATAGTTATACTATAGGAATTTATTTAGGACCTTTATGTTTACTAGCTAGGCGTTAAGGCTAAGAACTTTTATATATAATAAAAATAAGGTAATAGCTTCTATCTTTAAGAGCTCTTTATAAAGTAAGATTATAAATATTTCCTATAAAATATACTAGGTAAATATTATCTGTTCTTTTACTATACTTTACTATTAATATTACTACTCTATATTTGTTTACTTTAAGATAAGGGTGGCTATACGCTAGTAATATTAATAGCTACTAGTATGGTATATTTATAATTCTTTTATATGTTTTTGTTCTTATTAGTGTTAGTAATTTCTAGAGTTTTCTCTTATAAAGTAAGCTAGAACTTCTTTCTTATATTCTTTTACCCAGTTTTAAAGCTTTTTTAGTGGAGTTAGTAGTTATATTATAGTCTATTATTAACTTACTAGTAATATCTAGATATTATTTAGAGTACTTACTATCTTTTTTTTATTAAATCTTAGCTAGTGTCTAGAGTCCTCTAGAGAGCTATAATATTTATATAAAGTATAATTAGTAAAACTACTATTTCTTTTTTAATAGCTACTATTAGTATTCTTTTATATGCCTCTATTATTTTATAAAGATACTAGTTTTAAGTCTTTTAGAGTAGCTAGATAAGATTCTTTACTATTAAATTACCATTATCACAAATTCCCTATATCTAGATATTATAAAATATTATTAGGTGGATGACTGCTGTATATAGAAAATATAAGTATCTTATAAACAGGCCTTATATTAATGTAGTAATTTATAATATAGCTTTAAAAACTACTATACCCTTTTCTATTACTTTATAAATATATTCTTTCTATTAAAGCTTTGGGTTTATCTAGACCCTAAGTATATATATACTTAAGCTTTAGAGAGTAGCTTTATAGCTAGTAATTTATATAATTAACACTAGATCTATGCTATTATAGCGTTTTTTTCTAGTAAAATACATAATCTAGTATTTCTCTAGTATAAATATAGCTTTATAGTGTTTTATTTATACTATATATTAATTATATATAGCTATTAGGCGTTGGCAGTTCTTAGTAGTAAAATTTCCTTATAAAATAAAGTTTATATTATTAATAAAGCTAAATACTAGTATATTATTATTTAATCACTAAAACTCCTCTAAAAGCTCTAATATAAAGAAGAGGAATAGAATTAGTAAAAGTAGAAATCCCTATAAGATACCTATTTATATTTAAATCTATTTATTTTAATACTTAGAAAATATGATACGCGTTCATTGAGTAGTTAAAAAGCTTTATATAAAGTAAATTATTTATTCTAGTAGTTTCTTTTTCCTTAGAATATATAGCAGGTGTTCGTGAGAGACGTTGTTAAAGGCTTTAATTAAATTTAAGCTTAAGATTAAAATAATATAGCTTAAGCGCACTCTTCACACTATCTAAATACTAAAAATAAATATACTAATTACTAAAAGTATTAAGTACTTCTTTCTTACTTTTATTTAGTTTTATAAGAGTAGTTTATATTTCTTAGTAGCTATTACTATTAAGTTTACTACTTATTTTTTAATTACCTTAGCTAGAGTGTTTTCTAGCGTGATTAATTAATAACTTTTTAGAAAAATATAGTCCTTCTTATCTTCTTTACGTAAAGCAATTATAATTAATTCTTTAAGATAAGTTAGTATTATTTGATTTTTAAAATATTAGTAAACCGCCTATGCAAGCTCCTAAGCTATTAATAAGAATATAATTTTTAAAATCTTATTTAGTATATTATTAGGGCCTGGGGTTTTTTTATTTAGAAATTCTATAATTAGATTACTTATTACCTTCTTAGATATATATAAATTAATATTAATTTAAGTGTGCTCTAGCGACGCCTTATTATTAATATCTTTAAAATCTATTTTACTTATATTTAGGAAAAACTTTTTAGCTAGAATTTCTATCTTTATAGCATTATTTTTAGTGAGGTAGTTACTAATAAAACTTTTAAAATTAAAAAAATAAAAATTATTTTTTATTATATTAGCACTTTTTTTACTCCATTTTAAGAAAGTCTATAATTTCTTATTATATAGTTTTATAGGGTTTACTGTAAATTCTTATATGAATTATCTCTAGTTATTTTTTTTTACTTTTTAGATTTTTTTCTAAAGCTAGTTAGATAGCGCCTTATAGCTTTAATAGTTATAATTTTCTCTATAGTTATAGTACTAGCATCTTACCTATTTAATGTTTATAAGAAATTAGGCTATTTTTAGTAACTATATTTTACATACTTATAAACTAGGTCTTACGTGTAAATAGTAAGACTTAAGAGTATATATAATTCTTTTCTAAAGAGTTTCTAGAGATTCCGGGGCCGTTATCTACTTAAGGATTTTAATATCTTAAAGGAATTCTTTTATATCTAGTTTTTTAAGCACGTAGTGTTTATTTTTCTTTTATAAATAAATAATAGTATTTATTTAGATTTATATTAATATATAGTCTTTTATTAGAGCCTATTTATCTTCCGTTCCATAGAAGCTAACTTTTTTATATATTATATTTAATAGAAATATGAGGTTAATGACGCTCTCTTTTTATCTTCTTTTCTAAATTAGTTTATCTTATAGTATAGTAAGTTAAAGACTTTATGCTTTTATTTTAAAGAGTAGATATTTTATTTATACTTCACTTATAATATAACTTCTCCCTTATATTAAGTGGTGTATATTAAAGTTTCTAAGAAATATAACATTTTTTTCTACTTCTTTAATAGCTTTATTTATTTCTAGCTAGGTCCTAATCTGTTAGCAGTTTCTATATAGATTATAGATATTAATAATAGTAGTTTCTAGCCCCTTTAGGCTAAGCTAGAGTGCTGTAATAAATAGGCTATATTATTTACGTCTCTAATACACAGTATTAACGTTTTAAATAATTATAAAGTATACTTTTATTATAGGGTCTTCTTTATATACTAGAGTATATCTATATAGATAGTATATTAATTTAGTATATTTATTATATACTAGTTCTTAAATTACGAGCACCTAGTGCTTTATTTATATTACTTTATTAAAGAAAAAGTAACATACACCTTAATTTAAGTTTTTATAATTATATTAAATAATAATAAGTTTACTTATTTAAGGTAGGTATATAGTCTTTTATGTTAGTATTAGAATTATTATTTATTTTTACTTAGGCTAGGTATGTGTCGCCTGTGTTTAGTATAAGCCTTAATTATAAAATATTTTTACT
Organism: Zopfia rhizophila CBS 207.26; assembly: GCA_010093925.1. NCBI lineage: Eukaryota > Fungi > Ascomycota > Dothideomycetes > Zopfiaceae > Zopfia > Zopfia rhizophila. Next base: position 80,317 of record ML994627.1, read on the forward strand.
TATAATTTCTACATAAAAGAGTCTATTTAGTTCTCTTTTTAATAATAGTTTTTTATATAGATTACTTAATAGAGTAATCTGTCTTCCTCTTTTCCTTATTATAATAATAAAGTTATTTTATATAAGGTTTGATTATTTTGATTATTTTTTCTTTATAGTATAGATATAAAGCGTTTGCTTAAAAAAGGCTATTTTTTTTACCTAATTTTTTTCTAAATAGCTCTAAAATATCTTATACTCTTTTTATTACTATATTTTATAGGCTTTTTTATAGTTCACATAGGATACTCTTTTCTAAAGGTATTTTATTATGTTATATAGGCTTATATAATGTTTATACTATTTTTTTTTATAGATACTTTAGATATAGCTTTATTAGCTATATTAAAAGCATTATTTAATAATTATATTATTATCAAATAGCCTTACTTTAAAGAGCTGGGAGTTAATAATTAGTTTACTTTTTATAATCTTTTATTAAATCACCTGTGTGGGTATTCTAATAATTAGAGTTCTATAAATCTTTTTTAGCTTTTCTTAGCTATCTTTAGTATTTCTATAGTGTATCTCCTACACCTTAGAGTTATATAGCCATTAGATTTAAATAATAGCTATATTTAGTACTAGCTATTTAGTAGCTTTATATATAATATATATTAGCTTAGAGTTATTTACGTTTTTTCTTTTATTAATTTTTATCTTAAGTAGAACTCCTAAAATTTTTAAGAAATAGTTTTTTTTAGGATTTTAAGTCCTAGCGTATTTAGTCTATTTATGATTTAATTTTTTATTATTTAGGATAGCACATGAATATTAATATTATTACTTTTTAAAATATTTATAGTAAATGCTTTTGGTATTATTTTTTTTAGCTATTTTTAGTATCTCTCCTAAGTCCTTTTCCTAAGCATTCTTAAGATAAATTTAGATTATAGTTTTTTATAATATAGTAGCTATATTTACTGTGTGTAATATTTAGATAATAATAGCTACTTAAGTTTTATTTTATAATTAAGGGATCTCTAGGCGGTTTCCTTTATATATATTTTTTCTAATTTTATTAATTCCAGCTTTAATCCGGTTAAGCTGTGTTTTATTCTTATTTTAAGTAACTTAATAACATATCTAAAGATTTTAGACGTATTATAATATTTTCTTTATATTAGTAAGAATTTTACGACGTAACTTCTCTTCCTCCTCTTATTAAAATCATTCTTAATTTTTTTAATAATTTTAATTGCTTTCTGCTAGTTTTAGTTAGGCTAGTATTTATCTTTTTCTTAGTATTATTTACTTACTTATTAGTTACTTCCTAATATGTTATAGTTATAGTTTTTATAACTATAGAAATAAGATTACGACCCGCCGTCGTTACCTATGCTTTATAGATAAAATATAAAGAGTTTATTAGAAATAGTTAATTATAGAAAATTAGATTCTACTATCTAGTTTCTTTTTAAGTAGTTTTCAGGCTTATTCAGCTGCTATTACGGCTTTTTCTATAAAAAATATTAGTAAAAAAAATCTAATACATTTAGTTAAAAAAAAATTAAGTAATAATAATTACTTAAAGCTAAAAAAGTATAAGTATATTAAAAAAAATAGAAAACAAATAAAAAGTATAAATAATAATAAAAAAAAGTAAACTTTATAAACTCTAATATGTATATATATAAAAAAAATAAAAGTAATATAAATTATTAAGTTGCTAAATATTTTAATATAAAATATAATAAGTTACTTATTTTAATAATAATACTAAATCTACTAATATAAATTAAAAAAAGGCTATTATAGTAAATAAAATAATAATAGTAAAAATTAAGTAAAATAGTAAATTTATCAAAACTAAAAATACTTTATTTAATTAAGTATTAAAAAATAGTAAGTATATAATACTATATAATAAACATATAAAAAGATTTAAAACTTAAATAATAATAAAATAAAGTAGCTTTAAATAAACTTATAATAGAAACTAAAATATAAAAAAATATATATATAATGTAGTAAATAAAAAAGTACATTAATTAAAGTATAAAAGTAATAATAAAAATAATAAACTTAACAGTTTAATTAAAGTAATAGTAATTTTAAAACTTATTAGCTATAAAAATCTTAATATATTTAATATAAAGTACAAGTAAGTAATAGAAAAATATATAATAATACTATATTTAAATATTAAAAACTAATTATATACTTTAAAATTAATAATAAATAAAATTATATAATAAAAAAGTTATTAAATAAAATAATATTATAGTATATATTAGTAGTTACATATAAATAGTACTTATATTTCTTAATAAGTTTACCTTAACTAAAAAATTAAAATAAAATAAAAGAAACTTATATTAATAGATTTTTTTTTTATTTAAATTTAATACTTTTATAAACATGTATATTTAGTTTACTTATATAAAACTTAAGTAAATAATTTATTATATTTTTTATTATTATAAAAAGTTATTTATAAAAGTAGTAATATTTTTTTTCTTTTTTTTCTAATTTCTTTTTTTAGTTACTTTAAAAAATAAAATATAAAGTAAAGTTACTAACTAATATTATTAAAAACTTAATATAGCTAATATTAAAAAAAATATGTAATATTTTACATATAATATTATAAATATAATATAAATAATTAAAAGTAATAAAAACTAAGTAATTATAATATAATTAAGTATAATATAAATTATAAGTAAAAAAACTACTATTTAAAAAACTTTTTTTAAGTTTTTATAGTTAATTTCTTATACTTATTTTTATATTCTTATTATAGTAGTACTATAAGTAGAAAGTTAAGTGCTTAATAAAAAGCATTAATTAATTTACTAAATATAATATAAAATAATAATTTAAAATATTACGTAAAAAAAGAAAGAATATAATAAATTATAAGCTAAAATATTTAAAATAAGGGCTTATATACTAGCACAAAGCTAATATATAAATATATAATATATAATAAAAAAAACACATATAAAAAAGACCTTTTTTAGAAGGCTTTTATGTTATAAATAGTTATTATAATAATACTTCCTCTTTAAATCTAAGTTTCTGTAAAAGGTATTTATGTTAAATATTAGATTTAAATTAGTTTAAGCTTTTAAAGTAGAATTTTTTTATAATAGCTATATTTTAGAAGTTACTTACAAACTCCTATATTAAGCTATTATATTTAGTTTATTTAATTAAATATTTATAACATTATTGTTCGCAATTTAAGTATAGTTCTTTAATTTATTTAATATAATATTTAGTTTTTCTATTAACTTTAATAGGTTTAAATAGCGAGTTTTGTTAATTTAAAAAGTATTTAAACTTAAGTATAGTAAGCTAAAGTAATAATATATTATTATTCTTATTCTTATACTAATTTAGGCAGTAGTATATCATACAGACCTTCTATAAACTTAATTATATAAAGGAAAATCTATTATAGGGTATATAGCCTCTACTTTTAAGAAAAACAATCTCTATTTCTTTTGTTTATTATATATGATCTATTTTCTTGCTGTTTGTAGTATCTTTTATAGAGTAAAAAAAGCTTATAACTCTAACTATAACGCTCTACCTACCTATTATAAGTACTTTTCTATCTATTCTTTACCCTATAAAGTAGTTTTATAGCTAGAAAGAACTATAGTAAAATATTTGTTTATATAAGCTAGTATAAGAGCTTAGCTATACCCTCTACTAATCTTATAAAATACTAGAAATCAATTTTACCAGATTCTGTATCTTGTAAAGTTATTCTTATATTTATAAACTAAAGATAATATAGGATAATATATTTTATTATCTTCTATCTACAGCTGCAGACGTATGTAGCGGTAGGAAAATTTTTTAGCTAAACTTTTATAAAAAATACTATAAGTCTAATTCGTCTTATATAGATCTAAATAAGGATTAAACTTTCTACTTTATAGAGATCTATATAGGTTTTAAGGACTTTCTTTTCTAAAACCTGTCAATATATTAAGCTCTAGTTATATTTTTAAACAGTCTACTCTTACTACTATTTACGTGTTATAGTAGTTTATAGTTTAATTAATATATTTTCTATATCTGCTTCTACCTATTCCTAGCCTTTAATAGATTCTTATACGTTTATAAACTACTTTAGAGCCTAATCTATATACTTTTTCTCTATTATATATAGATAGATAAGACTTTACTGCTTTTAAATTCTGTCTTAGATTTTTATATAGGTTTATGTAATTTTTTGTTTTATATCTAAAGCCTTTATATAGCACCTATAGCTAGTAATTTTTACATTAAGAATAATCTATAATAGAGAGATAAAGATTTTTATTTTAAGTACTACTATTAGTATAGCTTAATATATTCTAGTAATTATTTATAAGCATCCTATTTAGAATTTATAGAGTTAGTTTAGATAGCTATTAATTTTTCTAGACTTATTTTAGCTAGGCTTAGAAAGACATATATATTATATATTATATAATAGAATTACTATAACTTATCTACTTAAATTCCCTATTATATATTATAGACGTATAAGTTTTCTAATTTACTTTTTAAGCTTATTTTAGTAGTGCTGTTATTTATACTTTAAATAAACTAACACACACATCCATCCTTTCAGGCTATATAAATAGTATTATTAGTAAGAGTATAATTCTTTTTTTATTATAAAGCCTATTATATATAAGTGCCTAAAAAAGACTATTTATATATAAGGCTATATAAGTCTATTAAAATAAGTATTTTAGAGCTATTTATTACTACTATTATATACTATACCCTATAATCTTTTTTATGTCTAGTAGATTACTTTATATTATTTATAACTCTTTTAAAATAATAAATTAACCGTGTCTTATAGGAGTGGGCTTAATAATAATTTAATATTATATAACTATTAGTCCCTTAGCCTCTTACTAACTAAGTTTATATTCTATTATCTTGTTAAGTCTTATTTAAGTTTATTTAAGATTAATAGCTTACTAGTAACTTAAGTCTATAGTGTCTAAAAAATAGTATTCTAAATATAAATAAGTTAACTACTTATTAAAAGTTATAAATATTATACTATTTAAGATTTTCTAGTAAGTCACTATTAAAGCGCATCTGGCTACTGTTTAGTTATTAAGTTTATTAAAAATTTATCATTAAGTCTCTTATAAATAGCCTAGAATTTTAAATTATTTTTATTTTTAATATAATACACTTTTAGAGCGGCATAAATATAGAGGTGTTTTATTATATTATTAAACTAAATTAGCTAGCAGGGCAGCTTTTTAAGTAATATATTAAATAGTTTTTATCTAGTTTTTTTGTTTTTTAGTTAGTTATCTATGCTTAGCATTTAAAACTTTACTATTCTAACTATTTTAAGAGTTAAGCTTTTAAAAAAAGCTTTTTAGTAATGCTAAATGTTATATACTAGTAATAAACACAATCCTTACTATTAGTTTACTTTAGAGAATAAAATAATATGGAAAAGAATCTCTATATAACAGTATAAGTTAGATCGCGATTTTAGTATTCTTTAAAATAATAATATATAGAAAACTAAGTATATATTTAAGAATTTAAAGAGTTTAAGTTAATACACATATAAAGAAATTATTTAAAAGATATAGTATTTTTCTAAAGTCTTTAAGTTTAGCTTTTTAAAAAATTACTTTATTTAAATATTTTATATATTAAGCTAGATCATGTCTTTTATTTAATAGTTAAATATAAGTAATTATTTTTAATTTATATATTCTTTTTAAACAGCTTAAGCTTAAATAATTTTTTCTTAAATTAGTTATTAAATATTAGCTATTTTTTTTTACTATATAGTTAACTTCTAGAGCTTATAACACTTAGTAAAAACATTTTTAAATTTTTATAAAAAATTTAAAACCTATTTAAGAATGTTAGTTTATATTTATAATAGCTAAGTATTATATGCTTTAATAGACTTTATATGCTTTAGTAGATTTTACATGCTTTAGTAAATATTATATATATAAGAAATATATATAACTAAAATATTTTTTTTTATAGTTTTATATAGCTCTAATACAGTACTTTATTACTTACACTTATATATAACTACTTATAAGTTTATACTGACTATTATATTATATAAAACTTTTTAGTGTAAAATAAAAGCTTAAGTATTTAAAATTTATAAAGCTTTTCTAAAGTCTAAAGTTTTTAAAGTTTTTAAAGTGTTTTAGTACACATAATTCCGGCTTAAGAAAGTAATATAATATTAGCTAAACTAAGTAATTATTACTTAATACTACATTACTAATAGCTATCTAAAATTATAAGATTTCTATGTATATTATTTACTAGCAGTAGGCACTACTTATTAATAATTTATAATTCTAATTTTTTTTTTTTTTTTTTTTTTTTTTTACATGGTATGGAAGCTTAAATTTAGTTATTTTATACTAAAATCAAAACTCTTAAAGCTAAAGCTTAGTTATTCTAATTTACTATTAAAATAAAAATTAAAATTTTAAAAGTTAAAGTGTAACACTTATATTAAATTTAGTTAAACTATTTTATTATTATACTTTTTTTATAACTAAAACCTTATTTCTCTAACTTATAAAAGTTTAATAGTAAACTATATAAATTTCGTATCTAATTACTAAAAATTAAAGTAAAGCTTAGAGTTAATAGAAAAGTAATTAAAGATAATACTATATAGTTCTATTATATATATAGTAATTTAAAACTACTAATATAAGTAATAGTTTTTTCTTAACTTGGTTAAATAGAGGATATATAAGATTATAACTATAATATAATCTTAAATTAGTTAATAAGAGTTTACGAAAATTTAAATAGAGTTTAAGAAGTAGAAGATACTTTTTAGAATCTTAAATAAGAAAACACGTTTCTATGTATATATATAGTAAAGTTTAAATGTATTTTATATAAAGCTTAAAAATAAAACTAGTTAAATACTAATAAAAATTTTATTTTTTACTTAAGTCTTAATATATTAGTTAAGAAAGGTTTATTTAGTTAGCTTAATTTACTATATATATACCTAAAGTTTCTTAGTATAATCTAGTAACTTTTATGTAATTTTTATATTACTTTTTCTTTTATGCATTAGCATTAATCTAATAGTAATTAAATAAATATATTTATTAGTATTTTTAAAATAGCAATTCTTTTTCTAACTATATTGCTATTAAAAACTTACTTTATATTACTTTTATAGTACTAATATAGCATAAAAAAAGTACTTATGTATAATATAATTTAAATTCTTACTAAGTTTAATAATATTTATTACTACTAACTAAGAATTCTACTAAATACTAGTTTATTACTTAAGTAAATGTAGTACTTTACTCTAATTCTAATTTAAATTTATTTAATTTACTTATTATGTTAGAAAAGCACAAGCAGATTATATATATAAACTAAAAAAATTAATTATAATTTAGTTTTTCTTATTATTTTCTTTTACAATAATAGCTTGGAAATAAGCTATTTTTATAAAAAAGGATAATATAATAGCTAGGTATTACATACTTTAATAGATTTTACATGCTTTAGTAAATATTATATATATAAAAAATATATATAACTAAAGTAAGCTTTTTTTTATTTTTTTGTAGTTTTATATAGCTCTAATACAGTACCTTATTACTTATATCTATATATAACTATTTATAAGTTTATACTAGCCATAATAATATTAGCTAAAAATAATAAAACTTTTATAAATTTAGATATAATATTATTAGCTTTAAACTATACTAAGAAAAGCTAGTTTACTTAGTTATTCTATTAATAGTTTATATATATATATATAGAACTTATTTTATTACACTATTAGCTTTTTTGGTTTAATTATTAGTTTCTAGGTAATATACAAAAAATAGTTAGAATTTAATTTATAGTTATTTATAGAGTTTATTATAAAAGATAAAAATAAATTATACCTTTTAGTTTAATATAATTATTTATAAAAGGCTATAGTCTATTTATATGTACTAATAAAAAAAGTAAATAACATTTATAATAGTTATCTTACTATAAAGAATTAAGTATTAGTATTTTATAAAGTAATTAACTATAACTATAATATTAGTATAGCTTTTAGATTTTAAGAGATTAGTAATAAAGTTTATAGAAATATTCTTCTATTTTCTTTTAGAAATAGAAAGAAGTTTTAAGAAGCTATAGTACTTTTCATAAAAAGCCTTAAATTTTTAAGAAGTATAGTAATAAAATATATATTAATATATTATTTTAAATATTTAAAGCTAGTAGTATTTATGTTACAGAATTTTAAAAGTTTTTCTATAACTAAAGTAGCTGTTAGTAGAAGAATTACGCATAATTTAAAGAAATTTAATTTTAAGTTTATTATTATTTAGTATTATTAGCTAGTTGTAATAATATAATTAGTTTTCTTAGTTTTTATACTTACTTAAAGAAAGCTTTTTAAAGTGTTGAGTTTTATTTCATATTAGTAATAGAATTTTCTAAATAAACTTATTATTTAAGTATTTATTATTAATAATTTATTAAATTAACTTATTTATTTTAGTTAAGTTTAATTCTAAAGTATTATTAAATAGTTTAGAGTAGAAAAATATTTATTATTAAGCTCTTTAGACTACTTTTTAAGCTAAAGTATTTTATATATAATAAGTAAAAGTATTTAGTTTTCTACTTTACTTACCTAATTAGTATATAATAGTAAAGTTAAATTAAAATAAATATTTAGCTTAATAAGCTTATTAGTAGCTAAGTTACTTTATTATAGTAAAATACTAAAATTTTTATAGTTACTTAGTACTTAAATTAAGAATATAGTACTTTCTAATCTAAGTCTTTATTATTTAAAGTAATATATAATAGCTAGTAGTTTCTTATTATATATTTTATAGTTATATTTAGTAGAATTTAGTTTTTTAAAAAAGTAAGTTATAAGTTTTAGTTTATTTTATTTATTTTTTTAAAAAAAAACTTTCGTAGTTACATAGTTTAAAAAGTTAGCTTTTATAATAATTAATAACTTAAAATTAAAGTATTAGAAAACTAAAGTAGTTATAAATATATATTTTAAATATTTAAATATTTCTTAATAAGTGTTATTAAATTTAAATCAAACATTTCTCTTTATTAAGGCTATAAGTAAGGACGTAATATAAAAAAAGTTATTCATAAATTATTAATAAAAATTAGTAAATTCTAGAAATATTTATATATTTTTTACGTTCTTAAAAAATTTTCTAGTTAAAAATATTCTTTATTTTATTTAGGTTTATGCTAATTTTTTTTATTAAAATTACATACCTAAAATAAGTAACTTATTCTTAGTAGAACTTATATTTATTAATACTAAGTTATAAGCCAGCTTTATCTAAAGATTTTAAAACTTATTTTACGTATTATTAGTATTTATATAAAGAATTACTATAAATTAAAATATTATTTCAATAGGCTGTATAAAACATATTAAGAAATAATTAAAAAATATTATTTATATAGTATTAGAATATACTTAGTATATTAGCTAGTTTAAATAACATAATAAGATATTTAAATAAGTTATATTAGGTTTAGAAAATAGTTAACTATTTATTTCCCTCTACTACATAAAAGTAATTAAAAGCTAAAATAATATTTAACTTTATAAAATACTTTACCTTACTAAAGTAAAATGAAGTTTTTTAGATTAATAAAATTAAATAATAGTTTTTAATAGTAATAGTGTTTAGAGCTTAATAGTTTATATAGAATTAAAAATCTTTATTAAGTTTTTTTTATAAAAATGACTAGTGTAGCTATAGAAAATAAACTTACTTTAATAAAATTTTTAGTAAAATAGTTATTAAAATACATTTTAAGAACTTTTAGTTTATTTTAGAATATTTTATAAAGAAGTCTAAATTTAGGTTACTTTTCTTTTTTAAAAATAATTTTATAATTATATAAAGAAAAAAGCCGTAATAGCAGCTAAATAAGCCTAAAAATTGCTTAAAAAGAAACTAGACGGCGGAACCTAATTCCCTGTAATTAACTATCTCTAATAAACCCCTTATATTCCATCTACAGAGTATGGGTGATGACGGCGGGTTATAATCTTATTTTTATAATTATAAAAACCGTAACCGCAATACGTTAGGAAGTAATTAATAAGTAAATAAATAATACTAAGAAAAGAATAAACACTAGCCTAACTAAGACTAGTAGAAAGTAATTAAAACTATTAAAAAAATCGAGAATGATCTTAATAAAGAGGAGGAAAAGAAGCTACGCTGTAAGATTCTTACTAATATAAAGAAAACACTATAATATATTTAAAACCTTTAGATATATTATTAAGTTATCTAAAATAAGAATAAGACACAGCTTAACTAGATTAAAGCTGGAATTAATGAAATTAGAAAAGAAATATATAAAAAAAACTACCTAGAGATCTTTTAATTATGAAATAAGACTTAAGTAGCTGTTATTACTTAAGTATTACACATAATAAACATAACTACTATATTATAAAAAACTATAATCCAAATCCGCCTTAAGGATTCCTAGGGAAAGGATTTAGAAGAGATACTAAAAATAGCTAAAAAGATAATACTAAGAGCATTTACTATAAACACTTTAAAGAGTAGTAATATTAATATTTATATGCCATTCTAAATAATAAAAGACTAAATTATAAATAGACTAAATATATTAGAACTTAAAATCCTAAAAAAAAACTACCTTTTAGAGATTCTAGGAGTTCTATTTAAGATAAAAATTAATAAAAAAAGAAATATAGATAACTTTAAGCTAATATATGCTATATATAAAGCTACTAAACAGCTAGTACTAGATATAGCTATTATTTAAATCTAATAGCTATATAACTCTAAGGCGTAGGAGATACGCTATAGAAACACTAAAAATAGCTAAAAAAAACTAGAAAAGATTTATAAGACTCTAATTATTAAAATACCCATACAGGCGATCTAATAGAAGATTATAAAAAATAAACTAATTATTAACTCCTAGCTCTTTAAAGTAAGGCTATTTGATAATAGTATAATTATTAAATAATACTTTTAATATAGCTAATAGGGCTATATTTAAAGTATATATAAAAAAAAAGTATAGTATAGACATTACATAAGCCTATATAACATAATAAAATACTTTTAGGAAAGAGTATTTTATGTAAACTATAAAAAAGCCTATAAAGTATAGTAATAAAAAGAGTGTATGATATTCTAGAGCTATTTAAAAAAAATTTAAGTAAAAAAAATTGTCTTTTTTAAGTAAACGCTTCGTATCCGTACTGTAGGGAAAAAACAGGCGGAATAACTAAACCCTATATAAAATAACCTTACTATTATAATAAGGAAAAGAGAAAGATAGATTACCTTATTAAATAACCTATATAGAGAACTATTATTAAAAGAGAACTAAATAGACCTTCTTACGTAGAAGTTATAAGTAGAGATATTTTATAATTAAGGCTTATATTAAACACAAATAATATATACCTAGCCTAAGTAAAAATAAATAATAATTTTAATATTAATATAGAAGACTGTATATCTACCCTAAATAAATAAACTTATTATTATCTAATATAACTACAGAAACGTAAATTAAGATGCATGTTATCTTTTCTTTAATAAAATAATATAAATAAAGTATTAAGTACTTATAATTTAAAAACTAGTGTATAATAAATATACTAAATTAATATACTATTTATGTGGATATACTCTAGCATATAAAGAACACCCTATAATAAAAATATACTTTATAATTAGCTAAAACGTTAATACTATATATTAGAAATATAAATAATATAGCTTATTTATTATAGCACTCTAGCTTAGCCTAGAGGGGCTAAAGACTACATTTATTAATATTTATAACTTATATAGAAACTACTAACAGATTAGGACCTAGCCAGAGATAGATAAAGCTATTAAAAAAGTAAAAAAGAAGTTATACTTCTTAGAGACTTTAATATATACTATCTAATATAAAGAGAAAGTTATATTATAAGTAAAATATAAGCAGAATACCTACTTCTTAAAATAGAAGTATAAGGTCTTTAACTCGCCACATTATAAGATAAACTGATTTAGAAAAGAAGATAAAAAGAGAGTATTATTAACCTTATATTTCTATTAAACACAATATACAAAAGAATTAGCTTCTATAGAACGGAAGATAGGTAGACTTTAATAAGAGATTATATACTAATATAAATCTAAATAAATACTACTATTTATTTATAAAAGAAAAATAAACACTATATACTTAAAAAACTAGATATAAAAGAATTCCTTTAAGATATTAAAATTCTTAAGTAGATAACGGCCCCGGAACCTCTAAAAACTCTCTAGAAAGAAATTATATATACTTTTAAGTCTTACTATCTACACGTAAGACCTAGCCTATAAGTGTGTAAAAAATAATTACTAAAAGTAGCCTAGCTTTTTATAAGTATTAAGTAAATAAAATATTAGTATTATAACTATAAAGAAAATTATAACTGTTAGAGCTATAAGGCACTATCCAACCAGCTTTAAAAAAAAATCTAAAAAGTAAAAAAAAATAACTAGAAGTAATTTATACAAGAATTTACAGCAGACCTTATAAAACTATATAATAAAAGATTATAAACTTTTTTAAGATAAAATAAAAAGAGCGTTAATATAATAAAGAATAATTTTTATTTTTTTAATTTTAGAAGCTTTACTAGCGACCACCTTACTAAAGATAATACTATAAAAATAAAAATTCTAGCTAAAAAGTTCTTCCTAAATATAGGTAAAGTAGATTTTAAAAATATTAATAATAAAATATAGCTAGAGCATACTTAAATTAATATTAACTTATATATATCTAAAAAAGTAATAAGTAATCTAATTATAAAACTTCCAAATAGAAAAGCCCTAGGCTCTAATAATATACTAAATAAGATTTTAAAAATTATATTTTTATTAATAGCTTAGGAGCTTGCACAGGCGGTTTATTAATATTTTAAAAGTAAAATAATACTAACCTATCTTAAAGAATTAATTATAATTGCTTTACATAAAGAAGGTAAGAAGGACTACTTTTTTCTAAAAAGCTATTAACTAATTACGCTAGAAAACACTCTAGTTAAGATAATTAAAAAATAAGTAGTAAACTTAATAGCAGCAGCCGCTAAAAAACATAAACTATTTTTATAAAAATAAATAGAAATAAAAAAAAAAGGGCTTAATATTTTTAGTAATTAGTATATTTATTTTTAGCATTCAGACAGCGTAGAGAGCATGTTTAGGTTATATTATTTTAATACTAAGTTTAGATTTAACTAAAGTCTTTAACAACATCTCTCATAAACACCTGTTATATATTATAAGGAAAAAAAGACTACTAGAATAAATAATTTACTTTATATAAAGCTTTTTAATTACTCGATAAACGTATATCATATTCTCTAAATATTAAAATAAGTAAATTTAAATATAAATAGGTATCCTATAGGGATTTCTACTTTCACTAATTTTATTTCTTTTTTTTATATTAAAGCTTTTAGAGGAGTTTTAGTGATTAAATAGCAATACACTATTATTTAACTTTATTAATAATATAAATCTTATTTTATAAAGAAACTCCGCTACTGAGAACTACTAACGCCTAATAGCTATATATAATTAATATATAGTATAAATAAAACACTACAGAGCTATATTTATACTAGAGAAATACTAGTTTATATACTTTACTAAAAAAAGACGCTATAATAGCGCAGATCTAGTATTAATTATATAAATTACTAGCTATAAAGCTACTTTCTAGAGCTTAAGTATATATATATTTAAAGTCTAAATAGACCTAAAGCTTTAATAGAAAGAATATATTTATAAAGTAATAGAGAAGGGCATAGTAGTTTTTAAAGCTATATTATAAATTACTATATTAATATAAGGCCTGTTTATAAGACGCTTATGTTTTCTATATATAGTAGTTATTCACCTAATAATACTCTATAGTGTCTAGATATGGGGAACTTATGATAATAGTAATTTAATAGCAAAGAATTTCGTCCAGCCGCTTTAGAAGACTTAAAACTAGTATCTTTATAAGATAATAAAGGTATATAAAAGAATACTAATAGTAGCTATTAAGAAAGAGATAGTAGTTTTACTAATTATACTCTATATAAACACTATAGCTCTCTAGAGGACTTTAGATACTAGTTAGAATCTAATAGAAAAAAAAATAGTAAACACTCTAAATAATATCTAGATATTACTAGTAAGTTAATAATAGACTATAATATGACTACTAACTCCACTAGAAAAGCTTTAAAACTAGGTAAAAGAATATAAGAAAGAAGTCTTAATCTATTTTATAAAAGAAAACCCTAGAAATTACTAACACTAGTAGGGATAGAGACGTATAGAGGAATTATAAATATATTATATTAATAGCTATTAACACCGCTAACGCACAGCTACCCTTATTTTAAAGTAAATAAATATAAAGTAGTAATACTAATAGCAAAGCGTAGTAAAAGAATAAATAATATCTATTTAGTATATTCTATAAGATATATCTATAATCCTATTTTATAAAGAGCTTTTAAAGGTAGAAGCTATTACTCTACTTTTACTATATATAAAAGTCCTTAGCCTTAATGCCTAGCTAGTAAAAATAGAGGTCCTAAATAAATTCCTATAGTATAATTATAGCTAGCTAGTGTAAATTATATACTATACTCTTTTTTACTACTCTAAACTAAAGAGAACTAAACTAATAGTATTATTCTTATTAGAATAACTAGAAAGAATACTAAGTTAAAGAGATAATACTTAAGTAGTAGTAAGATAATTTATAAAAACAAAATTACTCACTTAGCTCTAAGTAGTAAAAGTAATTAATACTTAAAAAATAAATAACTTCTACCTACTCCAGAGTATAGACAATTAGTAGGAGACAGAAAAAGCAAGTAAAAAAAAAGAAGAAAATAAGATTAGCTATAAAACATAAACATAATAGCTAAAATTATAGACTATATAAAAAATAAGAAGGTAAAAAAGAAGTGTTATAATAGTAAAACACTAGCGCCCCTCTAGTATAGTATATTAATAAATTTTCTTAATAGTAAGTTTTTCCTATAAAAGGAATTAGCCTATATAGACCCATTAAGGGGACCGAATCAGGCGGTAAATAGAAATAATAATAATAATTATATAAATAATATTTAAGTAGTTTATTAGCTTCTTTATATAAAAATATTTAAAAAATATTATAGTACTTTTTTAAAACCTTAATAGCTAAATTAGTATAAAATTTTAAAACTAAAGCTTTATTAATATTAGCTATTAAAATAGTAAAGATTTTATATTTATATTTTTAGACTATTTATATAAAAAGAGCTGCTCTAATTAAGTAGATGTTTATATATAATTTAAAATACTTATAAAAGCCTTTTAATAAAGCCTTTACTAAAGAGTTTTTAAAATTTTATAAAAAAGACTTTATTATAAAGTTTCTATTTAATTTAGTATTAAATTTAGGTATAAATTTAGATTCTAAATAAAAGCTCTTTAGAAAATAGTTTACTAAAAGGTTCTTTAAATAAATATTAAGTTCTTATAATTAACAGCTTATTTTAACTAACTATTTATTATATTAAGTTTAAGTAGTTAGTAATAACTTTAGAAAGCAAGTCTATAAATGCCATACATAAATAGTATTAAAATAAAAGCTTTTAATAAAAAGTTTACTAAAAAGTTTTTTAAGTAGGTAATATTTTCTCTTAAATAAATTAGAAATTAAAATAAACATAAATAATAAACTTAGTAATAAAAAGTATTAAAAAACTACTTTTATAAATTATAGTTAAAGTTAATTTTATACTTTTTTATTTAAAGTTAGCTAAAAGTTAATTTATAGTTTTCTATAGCTATTATAAAAAGATAATTTTCTTAACGTAATTTATATAGTAAAGAATTATACTAATAGTATATAAAATATAACTTTTTTTAAGACATTTACTATTAAAACTAGTAGAATATAAAATGTTTAAAAGTAGTAAAAAATAAAGTTTCTAAATACTAACTAAAAGTCTACTAATATAACTTATACTAGTTACTCTAGTATTAATTAAAGTAATAATAAAGTAAAACAAGTTATTTTATTAAATAATATATAAAATATTTTACTTAATAGTTTTAAAAGTTAGTTACTAAGTAAAAAGTCTAAAAGTTATTAGAAATTTAGTATTAAAAACGTTCTAAAAAGTAATTTAATATTAGAATAAAACTTTTAGTAAGCTAGCTTAAAGAGTTTAGAAATATTTTTATTTATAAAAAGATTTAAATTTAAAGAAAGAACAGAAGTAGGTTACTTATTAAAGTTAAAATAAACTTATAAATTAAAGTTCTAGTAAAAAAATAAAGTAGTTTTAAAAAATATAACTATATTTATTATACTTAAAATATTAGCTATTATACTTTTAAGCTTTTTATTTAGCTAATTTAACAAAAGTGTAATTAGAAATATTAATTTTTATAATATTAAAATCTCTTTATAATACAAGTTATAGTCTAGTAAAATATAGTAAAAAAAGATACTAAAAATTATTATTATATAAAAATATTAAGTTAGCGTAGTTATTTAATGTATTAGAAATTTTAATATCTACTATTACTTAACAGAGATCATTATTTAATAACCTTTTTAACTAAGTAATTAAACTAATTTTATTTAGTTTAGTGTTAGTAGCTAGTCTATAAAATTTAGTAAAATAAGTAATAAATTTTTTTTATTCTTAGTAAAATAAATTAAGCTTACTTAAAGTAATAAGTTTTTTATTTAGGTTTCTACATATAGCTTATAGAAAGACAATTAATTCTTTTATTAAGTATATATTCTTATTTATAAAAGAGTTTATAAGTATTACTAGGTCCTTCTCTAGCCTTAAATATATATATATAGAAGTTAAGAGTATTTAGTAAAATATTAGTTAGCATTATCTTTAAGCTTATAATAAAGTTTTCTAATAAAAATACATAGATTCTTTTATTTTTTAGTAAACATTAAAAAGTTAAGTAAATAGTTAGATTTCATTATTATTAATAGCATAATAAATTCTAATATAATAGTTAATCTCATATTTCTAACCATAACTTAAGAAACTTAGAGATAGGTACTAGTTATAATTATAAGTAGAATTAAGATTATAAGACTTAAACTACTTCTAAATAAACTAGTAATAAGAACTAAACTTTTTTTTAATAAAAAAGATAGTAATAGTAAAGATTAAACTAGTAAACATTTATTTTATTTTATTAAACTTAATATAAAAAGCTTTTATACTTTTTTTATTTTAAGTTTTTTACTTTACTAAAGTATTTATAAGTAATTTATTACTTACTTTTAGAGTTACAAGTTAAGAGATAAGGTTTCTAAGAATTTTAGTAAAGTTTTAATTATTTATTATAAGAAATTAGTAAAAACGTAATATAATATTATAGTAGTACTATAAGTAAAAAGTTAAGTGCTTAATAAAAAGCATTAATTAATTTACTAAGTATAGTACCAGATAATAATTTAAAACGTTACGTAAAAAAAAGAAAATATAATAAATTATAAGCTAAAATATTTAAGGTAAAGGCTTATACACTAGTATAAAGCTAATACGTAAATATATAATATAAAAAAAAGGCTTATAAAAAAGGCTTTCTTAGAAGACCTTTATATTACAGATAGTTACTATAACAATTCTTAAGTAACTTTCTAAAATTATTATATAATAAATTAGTTAACAATTTTTTTATATTTTTATATTATTAAAATATATTATATAAGTAACTTTTTATACAACTTTATATAATTACTAAAGCTTTTAATATAGTATTAATTATACTTATTATATTAAAAAAATTTATGCTTTATTTATTATAGTATATAATTAAAACTATATAATAAGATTATATAAGTTAAAATATATATAAAAAGTTTACTAACTTTATAATACTATAAGTATTTATAAGTTATATAACTAATATATAATAATAGTAAGTTTAAGTAATTTAGTTTTAGTACTAGTATTATTTATAGTATAAATTATATAATAATAATAAGTATAAATTATAAAACTATAATAAATAGTTTTTAAACTTAAGAATTAAGTAAATATATAAGTATACTCTTTAAGTGCTAAGATTTAACTACTTAAGAAATTTAATAAAATAAGAAAATATTTTAAAAATTTCTAACAAAAATAGAAATATATACTTAATTTAATAAAAATACATTTTTAAAAAATTAAAATAAAATGTTTATAGTAAACATAAATATAGAAAATAAAGCTATAAACTAGTTTAAGTTCTTAATAAAATATTATTAAAAAAAGAAAATATATTAAAAATATTAAATAAAATAAAAGTAGTTTTTAGAAGTTATAATAACTTTAAAAAATAAATTATAGTTATATTTAAAGAAATTAATAAAAAAAATGCTTTATAAAACCAAAAATTTAAAATTTAAAATAAAATAAGTTAAATTTAGTATATGTTATAATATTTTAATAACTATAATTATAAATTAATTAAAATAATATTTTATTAATAATAGCTTACTACACTAAACTTAAAAACTAAGTTAAAAATAAGCTAGCTAAAAAAGAAAATTAAATAATTTTTAAACCTTTATAAAATTTACTATATATATTAATAATAAGTAGTATAAGTAAAAACTAAAATATAAAAAAAGCTTAATTATAAGTATAAAAAAATAAAATACTAAAGCTAATATTAATATTAGAGGGCTTTACTATACTTAGTAATAAGTAATATAAAAAAAGTTACATAAAAAGTAAATATAAAAAAGTAGCTTAAAAAATAGTATAAAAGAAATAATATAAAAAAGATAGTATAAAAAAAGTAACGTTTTTTATAAGTGAGTGGGCTATATAAGCGAGTGGGCTACTTTTACCAAGAATTACCTTTTCTTTAATAACTTTACGAAAACTTAGTATTATTTAACAAAATTTTAAAATTAGCTTTTTAGATATTAAATGCAGCTAGTATTAAATTTGCATTATAATAATCTTACGTAATTATAAGTTATTAAGCTTAGAATTAGCTTTTTAAAAATTTAGTTTTTAGCTATTAATATTTTAATAACTATTAAATAAGAAACTATAGAAGTTGAATTTAAGCTATTTTATGTATAATTTAAACTATATTATGCTTTTATAGTAATAGAATAAGTAGGTTTTTAAGAACTCTAGGTAAGAAGAAGTTTTAGCTCCTACTTTTTAATATCTTAAAAACTACTAATACTATCTTATGTATTGCTAGAATCTGCCCTCTAGAGAGCACTTAAGATAGGCTAATAGAAGGCTATTAATATAAAAAAGTTCTTAGCACCTTAAACACTAAAAGTTACAGATTTTATATAAGAGATAATTAGTAAAACTGGTAATAAAAATGCCCTCTAAGAGATTAATTTCATATATAAAGCTATTAGAATATGTGTAGAACTCTATATATACTAATTTCTTAATATTATAATAAACCTACATTTATCTAATTTACTAAGAGCTGTATAGTGTGTAAGTGCTTTTACTAGTATAGCTATAAAAAATTACAGAAAGCTTACTAGTAGATTAAATAGCTATATAATGTCCTATTTAGTCTCTTTAGCTGCCTATTAAGGTTATTATTTTTTAGTTTTTTAAGTATAGTTTTTTTTCTACTCTGGGTATACTGCCTCTTAGCTATATAAAATACACACGTTTTTACTTTCCCTTAAGAATAAAGCTTTACTAAAATATGATTAGTAGTTAACTAGTAATTTATTTCTATTATATAAAGCCTGCTAGGATTAAGATTAGTAGCCTTTACTAATCTCTTCTAAAGCTAAAAAACTAGCTTTAATAGGTATTCTTAGTAGCTAGAGTTTTTTATCTTTTTTATATACAGTAATAGCTTAAAGCTATTTATTAATATAATATCTAGTAGTAGGTAGAAGAGACTCTTCTAAGTCTTTCTATAAACTTAAAAAGTTCTATAGTAAGATTTTAACTAGTTAAATCTATCAACAGCGTTTATAAAGTAATTATATAAGTTAATAAGCTTAAAGATAGAAAGCTCTTTTTTAATAATAAAATTTCTAAAGGCTTTTTAGGTCTATATTACTTTAGTTCTATTCTTAGATAAATACTTTTTTATACGTACTATAGTTTTATTTACTAATTAATTAGTAGATTAACCTAAAGAGAGTATATTAACTTACTATTACTAATAATAGTTACAAATAAAACTATATTATTATTACGTTATGTAAATTAGTTAATAGTTTTTTTTTTTAGAGACCTTAAAAAAGATCATACTTTATTTAATCTTATTTACATTATATAGCCGTATATTAACGAGTTCTTTATTAAAACCCTTATATATAGGCTTTTTTTTATGTTTTTAGTGTTCTTATCTCTTAGAGCTAACTTTAGAGTATAATTCTAAGTTTTTTTTTAAGATTCTCCCTAAAAAATCTCATCTAAAGTTAAATTTTAAATATTTTCTTAAGAAGTTACTTCTTTTTATACTTATTTTTTCTTCTTTTTTTTCTTTTCTTTTTAAGGCGTTTTTGTAGTCTAAATAGTTTCTATAGCTTCTATTCTCTCCTCCCTAAGCTTCTCTAACAGCTTAATTATAGTAAAAAAATTATTAAGTAATAGAATATGTTTATTATATTTAAGTAACTAAGTAAGATATAATACTATAGATTTAATTAATAGGGATTCTTTTCTTTTACTGTACCTTTATTATAAAAGAGCTAATTATATATAGCTTTTATTATCTAATATTTAATTCTTATATTCTACTATATTAGCCTTATAGGGAATTATAGTAATTTCTTTAGAACAGTTTATAAATCTCTATATAAATTTATTAATAGCTAAGTACTTTTCTAGCTGCTAGTATTACTAAAAATAAGCCTTTAGATATTTAGAAAGCTTTTAAACTCTTTTAAATATAGTTTTAAATAGTTCCTAGCCTTCCTCTCTCAGGCTTGTATAATAGAAATAGTAATCTATTTATTTAAATTAAATTCTTAAGATATAGTCCTTGACGTAGTGTTTTACTCTAAAACTATACTTATTTCTCTAGTAATTCTCTATCCTAGCTTTTTTATATATTTTTATGTGTATAAGTATAGTAAAGTAAGCATATAGCTCTTCTCTATATATAGGCTTTTAAAATCTTTAATTATGTTTTAAATTCTACTAATTACTATTAGTCTCTTATAGTGACTTCCCAGCGCGTATTAGCTCTATATTATAATTAGTATATATATAAAGCTTATTAATTAGCTTGTTTGGGAAAAAGAGCTAAAATAGTTAGATAAAGCTCTCTTTATTTACTTCTTCTAGTAAGTTTAGAATACTATAGTTATTTAGGTTTTTAATAGGTAGTAGCTTCTAATTAGGTGGCACACTAGTATCAGAAAAACTAAATTTTTATTCTCTTTTTAATTTTAGAGACTTATTAATTTTATTAATAAAATTATTATCAATTCTCCTACGCGGAGCTATTTTAGGGGGGTTGTAAATTAATTATATTAATAAACTACCTCATACACGTAGAAAATATTAGTATTTAAGGTGCTAAGAATTTTTTTATATTAGTAGCCTCTTATTAGTCTATTTTAAGTGCCCCTTAGAAGGCAGATTCTAGCAGTGCATA
This sequence comes from Zopfia rhizophila CBS 207.26, assembly GCA_010093925.1. Classification (NCBI taxonomy): domain Eukaryota; kingdom Fungi; phylum Ascomycota; class Dothideomycetes; family Zopfiaceae; genus Zopfia; species Zopfia rhizophila. The sequence continues at coordinate 102,027 of ML994627.1, forward strand.
AAATAGCTTCAAAATTTCAATATATTATAAATTTAGGCTTTAATACCTTATATTTAAGTTTTTATAATTTATTATTAAGTAATATTATAAATATAAATAGCTGAAAATTAATTTAAAGTAAAGTAAATTCTAAGCTTAATAACTTATGATTACGTAAGATTATTATAATGCAAATTTAATACTAGCTGCATTTAATATCTAAAAAGCTAATTTTGAAATTTTGTTAAATAATATTAAGTTTTCGTAAAGTTATTAAAGAAAAGGTAATTCTTGGTAAAAGTGGCCCACTTACTTATATGGCCCACTCACTTATAAAAAACATTAGTATAAAAAAAGTAAGATTAAAAAAATAAAGTAAGAAAAAAACAAAGTAAAGAAAATAACAAAGTAAAGAAAATAACAAAGTAAGAAGAAAAATAGAGTAAGAAAAGAAATAAAATAAAATAAAAATAAAGTAAGGAAAAAAGCAAAGTAAGAAAAAAAATAAAATAAAAAGAAAAGTAGAGGAAGAAGAAAAGTAGAATAAGAAAAAAAGTAAAATAAAAAAAAAAGTTAAAAATAAAAAAAAGTAATATAAGGTAAAAAGTAATATTAAAATAAAAGTAATATTAAAATAAAAGTAATATTAAAAAAAAAGTAGTATTAAAAAAAAGTAGTATTAAAAAAAAGTAGCATTAAAAAAGAAATAGTATTAAAAAAAAAGTAATATTAAAAGAAAAATAGCATTAAAAAAAAGTAATATAATAGAAGTTATATTAGAAAAGTAATTATTAAATTTAAATTAGTTTTTATATTAAATTAAAATTAGTTTTTATATTAAATTAAAATTAGTTTTTATATTAAATTAAAATTAGCTTTTATATTAAATTAGATTTAGCTTTTACATTAAATTAAATTTAGTTTTTATATTAAATTAAATTTAGTTCTTATATTAAATTAGATTTAGCCCTTATATTAAATTAAATTTAGCTATTAAGAAGAAAACTTTCTTAAACTTTCTTTTCCTCTATAAAGAGCGTAATTTCAATTAAATTTAATATATATTAAGAGAAAAATTTCTTTAGACTTCTTTTCTTCTATAAGAAGTATAATTTAAATTAAATCTAATATATATTAAGAAAAAGACTCCTTTAAACCTTTCTTTTTTCTATAAAAAATATAATTTAAATTTAATATAAAGTTTTAAAAGTAGCTTAGTACAAAACTTTAAAAACAGCTTAATATAAAACTTTAAAAGTAACTTAATATAAAACTTTAAAAGCAACTTAATATAAATCTAAATATTAGCTTAATATAATATAAGTACTTAACTTTTTAAATACTATAATTTATTTTATTAGTAGTAGCATTTTTAGAGTTACTATATTAGTAAAATAAAAAGGTATATTTATTAATAAAAAATATAACAAAGTACTTTAATATTAATTACGTAAAAAAATATTAGTAAAGTAAAAAAAACTTTAATAGTAAAAAAAACTTTAATAGTAAAAAATAACAGTAATTTAATATTTTTTACTAAAAATTTGTTTACATAATATCCGAATTTTTTATTTAATTAAAAAACAAAAAACTTTAGTATAACTTTAGAGTAGTTTTATATAAAAACTATTTTTTTTAATTAAATAAAAAGAGCTTTGCTATGCTTAGTAATAAGTTATATAAAAAAACTATATAAAAAAAGTATTAGTTAATATATTAAAGTATTAGTTACATAAAATTTTTTTATAAAACTTTTAGTATTTATATAACATAAAATAACTAGAATTTAATTACATAAAATTAATTTTCTAACTAATAAGAATATAAGAAACTTTAGTACTATTTTAGTAGACTTTTAAATAAAAAGTTTTTTTCTATTTAAATAAAAAGAAGCTTTGCTATACCTAGTAATTAATATAATAAAATTAAGTAACGTGTTTTATAGGTAAGTGGAATATCTAAGTAAGTAGAACACCTAAATACTAAAAATTCATTCTCTAACTTTATACTAATAATGTAATCTAATAATAATCCTGCTAAATTATAAATTCAGTCAAATCTCTTTATAGTCTTATAGACTATAAATAAGGATAAAGAATTAAAGCTATGTAAGGCTATAAAGCTTTATATAGTATCTTTAACTAGTTTATAGTACACGCGTAAGGGTGTATTTACTTATACTAAAATATAATCTAAATCAGCTTACCTTACTCTACGTAAAGAAGAAGTAATAGTGGAATATATTCTTAACCTTAATTTACAAGGATTTTCAGCTATAAAGCTTGTGATATGTATAATAGCTAATAACTTACTAAAAGCACAAAATAAAAAGCATATTAGTAAGAACTAGGTTAATAAGTTTATTAAGTATAAGCTAGAGATAAAAATATGTCTTATATATACTTATAATTAATAATAAGTTTTAAATAAAGATCTAGAGCTTATTAATACGTGGTTTAAACTAATTTAAAAGATAAAAAAGATATATAAGATCCTAAACGAAAATACCTATAACTTTAATAAGACTGGTTTTATGATGGGGGTAATTATAGCTAAAATAATTATAATTAACTCTAATAGACATTAAGAAAAGCATAAACTTATTTAGTTAGGTAATAAAAACTAGGTTATAGTAATAGAGACTATTAACACTTTAAAATAAGTATTTTTATTTTTTATTATCTTTAAGGGCAAACGCTATATTAATACCTAAGTTAGAAAATAAAATCTATTTCATAACTAGAAAATTAGCCTTAGTAATAATAGATAGACTAATAATAAGCTTAGTATTACACAATTAAAGCACTTTAATAAGTTTATAAAGAATCGTACTATAAAGGTGTATAAATTACTTATTATTAACAGCCACAAAAGCTATAACTTATTAGAGTTCTAAGATATTTATAAGAAATAAAAGATTATTACTCTTTATATGCTATTACACTTATCGCACTTAGTATAACTACTTAATATAAACTATTTTATGCCTTTAAAGAAGGCATATAGTATACAGATTAGTAAGCTATTATATTATTATATTTAATATATTATAAAAGAATACTTTCTTCTAGTCTTCAAAATAGCTTATAATAAGGCCTTTATAGAGAATAATATCTTAGAAAGCTTTTAAAAAGCTAGTTTAGTTTCTCATAACCCTAATACTATCTTATCCTGGATTAATATAGTCCTTTATATGCCTATACTAGAGCTATTATAGGAGACTTTATAGGAATTATAAATACTAGATAATACACGCGAAATTAGTGCTTAATTTATATTAATTTATAATTAGATTTAAAGGCACTAGAATTTATTACTTACTTTTATGCTAGAAGCCCTTAATTAGCTTTAAAAAGGTATTAAGAAGATAGTATATAAAATAGTATTAATAAAAAATAAGCTCTCTACTCTTTATTAAGTAAATAAAAAAGTAACTAAGCGTAAAAGTTACAAAAGAAAATATATTAAAGCTAAAGAGGTAATATCTATAAGTAAGATAAAAAATTTAATAGCTTCTTTAAATAATAATAATATAAAAAAAGCTAAAAAGTTCTCTGGGTAGAATAATATAAAAAATAGTTTACTATGAAAAAAGCACTGCAGCGTCTACGGTGAGGCAAAATACAATATATAAACTTATAAAAAAAAAAGTATTAGATTCAGAGTAATTCTGTTAAATCTAGAATTAAGTAAATTTTTTATAGTATTAATATTTATTTTGCTATTGAAGTTTAAAGCTAGTATTTAAATATTCTACTTATTCAGGTATTCCGCTCACCCATAAAACACGTTATATAATAAAATAAATATATATAAAGTTTAAATAAAAAAGCTATAAAAATATAGTTTATAACTTAAAAATATAAAAAGCAACTTAATAAAAAAGTATATTTCAAATATAGTAATATTAAGTACTTTATAAAAAAATATTTAAATAAAAAAAATTATAATAGTTAAAATAAAACTTATAATAAAAAATATAACTATTAATTAAACTTATTAGAAAAAACCTAAGTAATAATTATTATTAAATTTATAAATTTAATAAATACTATAAAAAAAATATAATAGTGCTATTTAATTAGCTTGCTATAAATTATATAATATTATAACTAGTTATACTAGCTATAATTTAGTATAAAACTTAAAATATAGCTAGCTTATACTTAGGCTATACACTACTTTATTTAAAAGTAAGCCTTTTTTATATCTCTTTTCTTTCTATTTTAGTATAGCTAAAATAGAGCTAATTTATTTTATTAATTTATATTTAAACTATAACATATAAAAACTAAGCCTGTTATTATATTACACTAAAAATTTTTTAACTTAGCTAGATAATAGTAATATAATATTAAAATTATATTATATTATTAATTTAAGTATTTAATTTATTAGTAACTACATTTAGAAAATTAATTACAAGACTATACTAAGTTATTAGTTTGTTAATTATATAATTTCTATTAAAAAGCTTTATAGTAGTAAGTAATTAAAATTTTAAGTAATAGTTTATATAAGTTTTACATAATAGGCCTTAAAAGCAATTTAATAGATAATTAATAAACTTATAGTAATAAATAATATACTTATTAAATTAAAAAAAAGTTATAAGAGTTTTAGTAAATTTTATTTATTTTTATTTTTTTATATTAAAGAAACTAACCTTTATAAGTACTATTAGCTTATTTTTTTTTTATTAGAGAATTAGCTAATTACTTTACTTTACTAAAAACTAAAAGCTTTATATATATATAAGAATAAATAAGTTAAAACCATGAAAAAGCTCTCTATACTAAAAATAAGAGTTAATTTTAAAGTAATAGCTACTAATAATAACTATATATCTATTTTTAAGTTATTTAAGTGTACTACTGTATACTATTTTAATAATATAATTAGAAAAAAAAATTATTAAGAAGCTTTATATTTAAGTATAATATAATAAAAAGCTTTTTATAGCTACTACTAAAAGTACTACTTAAAAACTAATATCTATAAGTCTTAAAAAATAGAGATTATGCTTTTTACTCTAATAACTTTTAATTAAGTAATAATTACTAGTAAGCTAGAGTATAGCTATTTTAAAATACTTATATATTATAATTATATAAATATACTAGAAAAAGTGCTTAATATAACTAAAACTAAACTTAATAAAACTAGAAATAAGCTTATTAAGCTTTATTAGCTACTAAATAACATGCTTAAGTACATAGTTAATTAAAAAAATAAAAATAAAATACTAAAAGTATAAATAAAAAAATTTATATATAATATATATTTCTTTTTTTTGTAAAGGCTAGCTTAGTACTATTATTAATATTAAAAAAAAAAAACTTTATAGTTCTACTATAAACTTTTTAAAACTAGGCTAGCTATATTACTATAGAATCTAATAATAATTTTAATATAAGAAATTTTATACTTACTTTTATTGCCTATTAATATTACTATATAATAAGCTTATATTATTTTAATTCTATTAGCATTCAATCCCTTACACCTGGTATCCTTATTTTATAGGGGATACTAGTATTTAATAATATGAGTATAAATAATAGCTTAGCTGTAACTAAAAATTACTTCTACTACCTAGAAATACTAGTTTCTATTATTTTTTTAATATTACTACTAAGGCTTACGCTTATAGAGTATACGTAAAAAGTAATTACTAAATTTAATACCGTTCTTAATAGTAAACTTAATATATAATATCTGCTTATATAGCGGGAGCTATAAACTTTAATTAGTTAGCTAATAAAGTAGACTACTTAATAGTAGTAGAATACTAATTTTTTAAAATAATAGTAATACAACCAGCGGGAGTAGAGTACCGCTTAAGAGAGTTAACTTAAATATATTAAAAAAATTTTAAATAAACTCCTATTACGTTTTTATTAATTAGTATTATTATTACTACTACTAATTTATATAGTAGCCCTCTAATCTAGGCTGATAACCTCTATACCTAATTATAATATTTTAAAGTGCCTTATATAAGAGATTTTTATATACTATAGTAATATTATAGAAGCACTCTATCTAAAGACCCTTATATAAAGAGTTAATAATATAAAGAAATTAGTAACTTTAGGTATAATTATTATAGCATACTGGCTTCTAAGCGGTGATCTTATCCTTACGGTAAACTTAATAAATATAAGGAAATAACTAGAGATAAATACTATATAGCTATAAGCACTTAAAAAGGGCTTATAGCTAAATAAAAAAAAGTTTTCTATACTAGTATATAGTATATAGCTAAAAGACTTTAATGCTAGGTAATAAGAGTAGGTAATTAAATACATCTATAATAATAACCGCTAGCTAAAGTAGGTAAATATAGAGATACTAAGAATTTACTAGTTATACTACTCCTTATAGGGTGGGCGAACCTATAAGGCCCTAATTATAAATACTATTAATCTAAAATAGGTAAACTAGTTTATAAAAAAAGGATTTCTATAGTGCTCTAAGCTTAGATAGTATGAGCTATTCTATAATACCTATAACTTTACCTAGTACTTTAAATACTAAAAGTATAGGTATATAACTAAGTACTACTAGTTATAATAGTAATATAACTACTATATAGACTTTACCTATTCTAATAGAGAGTGTAGTATTAGGGAGAAGGGGGAAACACTAATATATACTACTTATAATAAATAGTATATAGCTTAAAACTATAGCTACTTAGAATATTATAAGTAGTAAGAGAGAACTTAGTTTATATATATTACTTAACTATATAAGTATAACTATAGCTCTTTAAGAGCTATAGCTATACCTCTATAGATAATAAGCTCTTTAAAATATACTTATTATAATACTTTAGTTAAGCTTATAGCTATATTTTCTTCTATATTCTTCTTTATATTTACTAAGTTTATAAAGTAAGGATGTAACAAGCCTCCAAATCAGCCTACACTAGGCCTTAAGGATTAGTTACTTAATAATTAGTTTCCATAAAGCGCACTTTAAGATAGCTTGTAGAAAATAAACTATAAAACCTTTTTTAGTACTAAAGAGCTACTATATATAGACTACTATATATACGCTAGTTAAGGGTTTTTGGTTTGTTAAAATGGTTTTCTTTTTATACTTATTTATTTTAGAACTGCATACCGCTAGGGCCATACGGCGTAAGAGAAATCAATTAATTAATATAAGAAATTTTAGTAACTAAATTTCTTAAGTATTATTTTATTTATTTATTATTTTATTAGCTATACTTACTATAAGTAGCTACTAAGGTAGCTACTATTTAGTATAATTTTCTAATTTATTAATACTTAAGAACAGTAAGAATATTACCTTTAATTAATAAAAAGATATTCTAGAAAATAAGGTATGTAGTAATTAAAACTAGTTTCCTAAAGCTAGTAAATAAGCTACTTAAAGGAATATTATTTCTTATATATATATATATATATATGTATAAAGAGTTCTATTAACTAGTATCTTTTAACACTTATATATATAATAAAAGAGAGTAAGTAGCTAGTTAGCTATTAGTATATAATAAATTACTTAAAAAGAATATATAATAACTTATATAAGAATTTAATATTTACTATAATTTTTAAAAGCTCTACTTTAGAAATTTTATTAATTTTATTATATTTTAAAGTAATTTCTTTTGCCTAGCTTAAGAACATAGCTTACTTATAGACTAATAAGTAAAAGAATTTTATAAAAAGCTTTTAAATACTTTATGTATATAAATAGATATCTATTAATAGTAATACTATAATTAGTATAATAAGTATATAAACTTAGCCTAAAACTTTACTAAAAAGCTAGCTTTTAGTGCTAAGAAAGCTACTAAGTAGATTAATAAAAAAAACTAAGAAAACTTAGCTACTATTAACTTAATAGTTTTATTTAAAAGCTAAGTATTTAACTTATATAATAGCTACTACTATTTTACTAATACTTATTTCTAAATTAGTTAGTTACTATAATTATAGGAAACTTAGTTATTTTATAAAAAATTATTAACTACTTACTTAAGCTATAACTAAAGTAATTAAGTTTATAAATACTAATAAAAAGTTTTAGCTTATTATAAAAAAACTTTTAGAAAAAAACTTACTTTAGAGAAAGTCTTTTTTTTAAAGTTATTTTTTAAAGCTATTAACTAGTTTAACTCTTACTAACTACTATTTAGTAAACTAGCTTTTATACTATCTTATTATATTTCTACTAGTAAACTAGCTATTAAGCTAAGTAGCTCTTTTAATATTAAAACTAATAGTTTTATTCTAATACACCTAAAGTACATACATGCTAATTAGAAAAGACTTAAAATAAAAACTTATTAAATAAAATCTATTCTTTTAGCTAGCTATAATAGTAGACTAAATAAACAAATAAATAAATACTTTTAAACTAATTTAGTACTAAATAATTACTACTTATTAATTTATTTTATTTTTTATAATATTAGCTATTATAACCTTATAATTAGCTGTAAGCTATTTAAAGATATAGGTACTTTAATTAACTATAAAAAGTAAACACTTAAATAGTTAAATAATAAGCTAATTAACTATAAGTATAATATTTTTATTTTAATGTAAAGTTTATTAACTAAAATTAATTTTTTATACTAAGCTAATACTAACTAACGTAATAAGTTAATAAATATAGTAATTTTATAATATACTTATAAGCCATCTTAACACTTACTCTAGTAAATAGTATAATAAGAAAATAAAAAAAAAATAGAAAAATAGATTTACCTATAATAGTAGCTAAAGCTAAGTAAGTAAACTTTTTATTTTTAATTTATCTTATATAAAAACCTCTTTAAAATAGGCTTTAAAATTAATATTATAAAAGCTATTACTTTTATAATATATATATAGTAGAAAGAAATTATACTAAAATATCTTAGCATTTATAAAATAAATAAGCTTATTTAAAACTATAGAAATAAGCTTAACTTGCTAAACTTAAAGTCTTTTTTTAAGATTCTAAAAACTCTTTAGTAAAAACTTTATAAAAAAGGGAATTTTAGTAACTTATTAAGTAAAAGCTATTTTACTCTAACTATACAAGCATAACTTAAGTCTATTTTTTTAAAAAAAAACTTAGACATACTGCTTTTGTATTATAAAGATATTAATTATAATATTAAACTAATAGCTAAGAATATATTAATGTTAAATTTATTATATAGTATATTTTTTAAGTAGCTATAGCTTATTAAAACCTATTTAAATAATTATTTCTAATAAAGTGTTATTACTTATAGTAATACTTTATACACTTTTTTAGTACTATTTACTAAAAAGTAAAAAAAAGTAATGCTTTTATATTAATTACTATAAGCTTAATATTATTATAAAAAAAAACTTATTTAATTCTACTAATTTAGGAGACTTTTATTTAGCTATTATAAATAAAAATATTTATTAAGCTTAATATATAATAAGCTTTTTATTATATATATTTAAATAAAAATATAAAAGACCTAACTATATTCTATACTTAGTATAGTAACTATAAGTACTATATACTATTATTTAGTTTTTATAATAACTTTACTATATTTTAGTACTATATTAATAAGGTGTTTTATAGCTTACTTAATAACTTTTATACTACTTATTTTAATAATGTTTTAATTTACTTTAAAAATTTACTACAGTATAAGAAGCATGTTACTTAGGTATTAAAATATCTTTAAAATATAAATCTCTAAATAAACATTAAAAAGAGTAAGTTTATTATTATTAAAATAAAATTCTTAGACCTTATTATTAGTATAAAAGAGATTTAAAAAAGCTTAAAAAAATTACTACTATATAAAAATAGCTAGTACCTATGTTAGTTAAAAGCTTATAATTTTTTCTAAAATTTTATAATTTTTATAAAACCTTTTTAAAAGACTATAAACACATTATTTAACTGCTTGCTAAACTACTTAAAAAGAGTATATAGTATACTTTTAGTAAATATAAGCTAGTAGTTTTTTAGTAAGCTAATGATTTAATATTATTAGATAATATCTTAACTTACTACTTACTCTACTACTAAGCGTGTATAAAAACAAATGTAAGTAATAAAATTATTATAAAAGTACTATTATAGCTCTAAGAAAATAGTCTTTAGTAACTTATAGTTTTTTACTTTAAAACTATAAATAAGCCCTAAATAAACTATAATATATATAATAAAGAGATATTAGCTATAATTTATAGCTTTTAAGAATAATACTTATAGCTTATAAACTTATAGACTATAAAGTTATTTAGTACTTTAACTAACTATTATACGTTAAAATATTTTTCTATAAAGTAAGAGCTTACTTCTCGTTAAATATACTAAATAATAAGTATAGTAAACTATTACTTAATACTTATTTATTATTTTAGTATAATTAATATAATAGCTAACGTGCTTTTGTATAAGTAAAAGAAACTAAAAATCTAAAAAAAAAAAAAAAAAAAAAAAATAGTCTAAACACGTGCTTTTTTTTTTTAAAGTAAATTAATATTAACTTTATTAAAACTATAAGTAATAACCTACCTATGTTATTAATAAAAGGTATATTAATTACTTATATAATTAAAATAATTATTACTAATACTTTTATAATTTTATTACTCTTAAATAACTTTTACTTACTAATTAATTATATTATTAAGGTAAATTGTAGTTATAAAAGTCTATAATAATAATAATAAGTTTAATTCTCCTGACTGAGATCTCTTAGGGTTTATATAAAGTATCTATAAAAACTACATAAAAAGAAAACCTTTTATTTAATTATATATTTATATGGGTTAGTTGTCTCTACACGTTTAAATTTCTACTAAGATTATGTATATAAAAGTAGCTTAGTTTATCTATAGGCTGAGATATATTTACTTTTTTAATATCTAGATTTTACTAAAATACATTCTCTTATACTTAACGTTTAATTTAATATAGAATGAAAATCTTATACTGTACTTTATACTTTTTTTTTGCGAGTTTACTATCTCTTTTTACTTATTAGAATTCTACTCTGTTTTAATAATAGCAGTTCTAGTTAGAGCAGATTTCTAAGATAGGTTAAGTATAGTAATTTCTTTTTATTATAAAGTTTTATTTATTATCTGCGTGTTATCCTATTTCTATTTTATCTATATTCTATTAGGCTATTCTTTTTACTTTTTTATTCTAGTCTAATCTTAATAGTTCCCTCTCTTCCTTCTCTTTACTTTTATTTCTTAAGTAATTTGTAATTTCTTTTCTTCCTCCTCTCTATACGCGTGCGCTTATGAGAATTAATTAAGTTTTAATATTTATATAACCCAATTAGCAACCTTTAGCAGTATTTTATTATTATTTATTTAAGTCTGGAAATCTAAGATCCTTGTGATATCCCGGAGTTACATTCTTTCTTTATTAAGGTGTGAATACTATATAAATATATAATAAACAGTTTATCTTCTACTATAGTTATAATTAAAAGAGAATACTAATAATACTCTTATTTTATATAGAAAAGCTTTAAGGCTAATTGCTTTAGTATAGTATAAAATAATTATAAAGCTCTAGGCTCTAATAAGATTTTTATGTCTTTATATATTAGCTTTATTTTATCTACTCTATATTATAACTAGTATGTATAGATTATTTTTTCTCTTTTTAGTATAGTTCTCTTATCACTTTAAGACTTTTTTTTTAGACTATTTTTTAACTAGATCTCTATATGCAGCCTTTCGCTCTTTTAAAGTTTCTTTAGGGTTTTATTTCTACTATATTATTACATATCTAATTATTACGTTAACAAGTTTCTTAATTCTTTTACCTAGTATATACTTCTAGTAGTTGTGATATTGTCCTCAGATTTAATTACAAAAATCTTAAAATAATTTCCCGATTAGAGAAGATATCTATGATATTTTTATAAATAATATTCATTTCTTTATAAAGTAACTAATAGACTTAATTTATATCTTTTTTTCTAGTAGCTTAGTAGGTATAGCTTTGTATGCCTTTATAACTATTTAAAGATACTAGTTCTACACTATTTAAAGCTTTTATAAGTTAAGTTTTAAGATAAAACCTTTTACTCTATCTAGTCTATACTAGATTTCGTAGTTATAAGTAATGGTTAGTTAGATTAACGTAGTATATAATTATTTATAGTTTCTTATATTAGCTCCTTAAGTGGAATTTATAAGTCTTTTTAGAATATTCTCTAAATTTTTAGCCTTACTAAGCGTATTTTTAATATATAAGTGCCAGTTTAGTTTCTTATCTATAATTATTCCTAATATTTATATAGAGTTAGTTAGTGCTTTTGTAAAGTCTTTAATTTTAAATAAAACTAATCTTTTATTACTTATACTATATTTTCTTATAAAGTGCATAATTTTATATTTATCCGGCGTAAATTATGCTCTATATATTTTTACCTATTTTTAGTACTATTTATACGCTTTTTCAATCATAATGCAGCTCTTTTAAATATTTAGAGAGATTATAATAAGATAGATATTATCTATATATACTAGAGACTCCGTCTCTATAATGTTTTCTAATAGGAGTATAATAAAAAAAAGAAATAATATAGATAATAAAAGGCTACCTTATAAAATACTATATTTTATTTTTTTATAGTTAGAGAAAAAGCCTAGGAGCTTGACCTTAGTTATTTATTCTTTTAAGAAGAATTTAATATATCAAATAATCTACTCAGGAATACTCTTTTCTTTTAGATTAAATAAGAGTCTTTTATAGTTAACTTTATTAAATACTCTAGTAATATTTAAGCTAAGAACTATAATAACTTTACTAGTTTACTATATGGTATATATTAGTTCTACTAGGTACTTTAGTACCATAATTATAAATCTTCCACATCTTACTATTTAGTTTAGTAGTAGTAGGTTAAATTATTTAATTAAATTATTAAGTTTATTAGCTACTACTATCTCTAAGATTTTCTCTATGCAAGATAAAAGAGCTATTAGTCTCTAACTTTTTAGAATATTATATTTTTTCTTATTTAGTTTACAGAGAACTACTATAACTAACTATTTAAAATTAGTTAAATAGTATCCTAAAAGAAGACATGCTTAGAATAGGTAGTAGAATAGTTTCTTTAATATTACTATATAATTTTTAATATATCTATTAGTAACTCTATATAATCCGTTAGCTTTATTTTTAAAGAGTTTAGCCACAATATTACAGATTTCATTTTCTAGTATTTTTAGGCTTAAGAATAGTCTTCCTTTTTCTGCTTTAAAGAAGTGAGAGGTAAGGTCTAGGATTTAATTTTTCTCTCTTTAGGTTCTAGCTATTTCCTGCTATAGTTTTAGTATTACTTAAGCATTATTTTCTATCTATTAGTCTTTTTCTAATATTTTATAAATATTTCTTGTTATCTCTAAGTCTGAAAGATCTGTGTTACGTATAGATAAAAAAAATATCTAAGTAAAAGCTTTACTTTTCTATTCTTATTAGTAACTATATAATCGTCTAGTTCTTCTAGGTTAGGTATTTAAAGTAGATTTTTTAGTATATATATAACTTTAGCTTATTATACTAGCTTCTAGAGTTTTTTATTCTAGTCTATAACTATAGCTACTATAAATTACTATTAGTTCTTTAATATCTAGTAAATAAGTTATTTCTTTTTATTTTCTAGTGTCTTATACGTCTTCTAGTTTGTCTCTAGTCTTAATTACTAAGCCTATCTTCTTACTTTCTTAGTTTCTTTAATTTTAGCTTTTACTTTAGGTGTTATTTGGGAGTCTGCTTTATCTAATAAATTAGTAAAAAATACTTTTTTATTAATTATAGCTATAAAAGTATCTTCTAGTACTTAAGAGAATTACTCAGTATCTATAATTATTAAAAAAGATAAGTAGCTAATTTTCTTTATTTAGAATACTAGTTTTTTTTTAAAGTCTATTTAGTTAATATATTTCCAGAGGCGTCGCCGGTTGTTATGGAGTAGTAATTAAATATTAAAAATTATTTTAATAAGCTTATAGTCTAAATTTATTATTATTTTTTTATATTTATAGTATGAGATTAACCTTTTTGATAGTACTTCCATTAGAAAGGTAAGGTTTATAGTAAAGAAATTAACTATATCTTTAGTTTTCCTTTATATATCTAGTCCTTTTAGGGTGGCAAGGTAAAGAATTTCTTATATTATATTATAAAGTTATATTACTTTAGCTTTTAATATCTGTACTTGTGAACCTCTCTAGCTTAAATAATATAAGTTAAAGTTACTAAAAAGAATATATTCACTTTTTTTCTTTAGAATAGAAGTAAATATCTTAATGTCTAGGTTAACATGTCTATTATAAACATATAAATATTAATTTTCCTAATTTTAGTTTTAAGAATAAGTGTTGCTATGTTGTTTATGTAGTATTTCTATTTCTATTTTCCTAAATTAAATAATTTATTAACGTAGAAGCAAACCCCGGCTTCTTATTTATTTCTTTAAATAATATAAAAGTCTTTATAGGAAAGGGAGCTTTTTCCCTGTTTTATTTTACTTTTTACTAGATTTTATATTACTATAATATCTTATATACTTTATATTTAAAGCATAATCTAAAACTATACCTCTACTATATAACGTATATTAAACTATAAGATTTGAAGTGTTTTTGGGCCTAATTTTATATTTAAATAAGCTTATCAGTTTCTATTTTCTTATTTATATTAGTTATTTCTATTTCAGGTGCTGTCCCTTAATTACTAAGTTAGAAACTATTAACTATTATTACTTATAATTTAGAGAAGTGTCTTTTATAATATTAGAAGCTTAACATTCTTTTTATTTTTTCTAAGTAGATATTATTATATTTACTTTTCTCTTTCCTAAAGTAAATATAGTCCAGTGGGTGGTTATTTAGGTTTATTATCTATTTATTATATATAGTCTTCCTATTATGTAGTTTAGGCCTTTTTATATTAATTCTTAAATCCGGGCTATGACTTTCTCCTAATACTAATATTCTTTACTCTAAACTAGGTATAGTTTGTGGTAAAGGGCGTATTCTAGTTTCTCTAGATTTTCTTTATATTAATAGGTATTATAGTGTCTTAAGTATTTACTATATCTTATTCTATACTTACAGTTCTTTATAATATAGTCATATTTTTAGTATTTAAGGTATTACTTAATCTACCAGTTATTAGACCAAGTATCTGCTATGTGAATATAGTATTAAATAAAAAAACCTTTTTCAATAATAGTTCACGCTATTTTTAGTTTATTAACTTCTAGAATTATTATGCTTACTTTCTTTATCTTAGCGTTTTTTCTATTCTTCCACCAAAAATTTTGGATTCGGAGATATAAAATATATATTCTGTTTTATTTAGTTTATAAGGCTATAATATCTTCTTTTTTTTTATTCTCTATTTCTTAGGTGTTAACACTATAGATCTATATAGTATATAGTTTCTTCTTAATTCTAGCTTTTAAGTTAATTAGCTAAACCTAATGGTTATTTTATATTAACTAAGTTTTCTTTTACTTAGTAGGCATTATAATAATAAGGCTAATTTTAGAAATCACTTAAGCAATAACTACACACTATAGGGATTAGTAATAGTTATATACTTTATTTAGAAATTTAGTTAAGATAAGCGTGTTTAGTTCCTATAGTACTTTCTTATTATTTATTTAAATCTAAATTAATAAATCTGCTTTCCTAACTGGTATAGGTCTTATTACTAGTACTATAGTTACTAGATTTTATACTATTTCAGCATATGTTAGCTTAATATTTTATATAATTTAAATTTCCTAAATAACGTTCTAAAGAGTTAGTTTTTTTTTATTTAGTTAATTAGTAAGATTATTTAGCGCTTAGAGCTCTGTCTTTAGGGTATAGTAATTAAAAAAAGTATTACTTAAAATAAAGAAATTAGCTCTAATATTTCTAATATAGACTCTAATTACCTCTCTAAAATATATTAATGCTATTAATTTTGTTGTTTTATTTCCCTTTTATAGTTAGCTAGCCGCTTTTATTATCTATATATTTCTTAGTATTATTTTATAGAGGTGTTGTGTACTTTAATGGGTAATAATAGCACTCAAGTCTTAAGCTATAGCTTAATAAATTCTTAGTAAAGGAATAAGAAAAAGAAAAGGTTATTAAATAAATAATAATAGTCTATATTATATAGCCGCTACGTCTTATAGTAGTGTTATATATTATAAGCTAAAAGTTCTTAATAAAAGTTAAAATAAGTATAAGTTTAACAATACCGCAAAGTCTACTAGGCGAGTAGTAGGAATACAGTTTATTTAGATTTTAGTACTAAAATATAGTTACTTAAAAAATTTTATAAAAGTCTATAGCTATTTTAAAAGCATACTTTTTTAATAAATACTTAGTATAGAAACTTAGCTAGAGCTTTTTTATATACTATAGTAAGCTAATAGTTTCTACTATATACTTTTTAAAAACTTATTTTATTTAAGCTATTTATGCTACTTAAGTAACTACTTACTTAAATAAAAAAAATAAGTAAACTATTTTACAACTACTACTATTAAAGCTATATAAATATAAATATAAATATTTATATAGCTATATATAAAGCTTATAAATAGAGTTATATACTTTATAATAAGACTTTAAGTTTACTTAAATTACTACTAATTTCTAAGTAAGTATAGTAAAACGTTTTTATAGACTTTAAGTCTTTCTTTTTAAATAAGAAAAAATATAACTATATCTTTATTATTATAAATTAGCTAAGTAAGTATTACTTTTTATTATCTTATTATAAGATAACTATAGCTACTTAAGTAGCTAATAAGTACTATTACTATATTTAGTAAGTATTTAATTTATTTAAATTAATAGTTTCTAATTATAGTTTTTAGTTTACTTTAGTATTTATGAATAAGCTATGTTAACTAATAAAAATTAAATAAAAGCTTTTAACACTATATTATTTCTAAACTAATAGAAATACTAAGGTCTTAAATTAGTATATTAACTAGCACCTATACTTATTTATTAATTATTATTAAAATAACTAATTAGACTTACTACTTTATATAAACTAGATTTAAGTAATTCTATTATATAAAACTATAGGCTTATTTCTATATTAAATTAGGTTTAGTTACTAGCTAATTTATTACTAGAATTAGAAAAAACATATAAAAATATCTACTATAGTTTATAAATAAATATTTTATAAGACAGTATAAAGTTACACTAAAGCTTAATATAATATAATAAAGCTAGTTATAAAAATAGCTTAATAAAAAATTACTTAAGTATAAAAGTAATAATTTTAATAAGGTAACAAAAAGTACTATAAGCTAGACTTTTTTATAAAAAAATATATATTATACTTAAGAGCTTTATTACTAGTTAATTTAACTAAAAGTTTAACTAGTAAATATATAAACTCTATTCTATTATAAGTATAAAAAAAATACTTTTATTACTTTAAGCTGCTACTATACATGTGTATGCTTAATATCTTTTATATAAATTATTTATAAAAAACTTTTACTTGCCTACTATCTAGCTAAATTAAATTTAAGAAAATATCTATTAAAGTTTATAGGTATTTTAAGTAGTTAGTAAAAAAAAATTTTAATAACTATTTATTTTATAGCTAACTATAGTATAAAGTATTTTAATTAGCTTATAACTTGAATTTTATTTAATATAATACCTAAAGCTTTATAAGTACTTTATATAAAGTAAAAAACTATTATAAAGCTTATTTAAAGAAAGTAAAATTACTAGTATAATTAAACACCTAATTAAAAGCATATAAAAGAGAAAAGGACCTAAAAGTAATAAAGGAAAACAATAAAATAGTTTTAAAAACAAAAGTAGTATAAAAACTAGTAAAAAGAAGACTATAATTTAAAGACTTAAAAACAAGCCTTCTTTAAAAAAAGATAATATAATAGTATTATTTAATTAGCTTACTATAGATTACATAATATTATAACTAGTTATACTAGCTATAATTTAGTATAAAACTTAAAGTATAGTTAGCTTATGTTTAGGCTATACACTATTTTATTTAAAAGTAAACCTCTTTTATATTTCTTTCCTTCTCATCTTAATGTAGCTAAAATAGAGCTAATTTATTTTATTAACTTATATTTAGACTATAACGTGTAAAGACTAAGCTTATTATTATAAAAACTACAAAATATAGTATTAAAAAAAATATATGTTTATAAATAGTTAAAATAAAGTAAATATTATATTATAATAAGTAGTAAAAAAATAATACTGAGTAATAAGTAAAAAAGTATAGATTCTAATAATTAAAGAAATTAAGAAAAAAAATAGCTATTTAAGAAAATATAACTTTTAGTATATAAAGCTTATAAAATTATAATAATAACTATTTAGTAGTAGTTAAAAAAAATGTATATTAAATTTATAAATTAAACTAGTATATTAAAAAAAATCTTAAAATAATGTATTAAAAAATTATACTTAATTTTTTTTAATAATTTAAATAACTAAATTATAAAAGTGGTATTTATATAATATAACAACTTTATAAAATAAAATGTATTCAAATTTCTAGAAAAAGTTTAATAAATAAAATAATTTATATTTTAAAAAAACTAAATAATAATAATAACTTAATAAAATATTAAGTTAGAAAGTAAAAATAATAAATATAATAAGTAAAAACGTTTTTATTTACTATATAAATTAAAGATACTAATATATTTTAATAATTAAAAAAATTAAAAATAATAAATTTATAAGTTAGTTAATTATATAAATTTAAATATATATATATAAGCAATATATTTAATTTAAATAAAAGAACTAAAAGAATAAAAAGTATATAAAAAAGTAGTAAGTAAATAAAAACTTAATAAACAAATTCTAGAAACTCTAAATATTATAAAAAATATAAAAATAAAAATAACTAAAAAAGTTAATAATATTAAAAGTAGTATTAAAAATAATATATACTTATATATAAATAGTATACAAAAAATATTATATAAAGTTAAAATAACTTTAAATACTAGATTTTTTTTATTAAAAATACTACTTAAAATAAAAGTATTTAATATATAAAATAAAGTAAAAAAAAAGTATAGTAAATTTTTATATTTAGTATACTATTTTAACTAAAATTAAAATTAAAAGTATAGTATACATAAAATATTATTAAAAAACTAAATAGCTACTAGTAAAAAACTTAAGTTAATAATATAACTATTAAAGCTTTTAGTTTATAATAAGTATAATAAGAATTATATTTCTCTTTTAATAAAAGTATAAACAAAAAACTTTTAAAAGTACTAGTAAATAGTAAAGTAAATAAAACTTTTATTTTAAATTAATAAATAAAATAAGATAATGTATTATATTAATAAAAGGTACTTTTAGTAAAAGTAAAGTAAGTAAATAATAATATAGTAATTTTTTTAAAAAAATCTATTAATTTAAAAACTATAATAATAAAACTAAAAGTAGTAAGCTATAAAAATATTTACTATATTAATATTTTAGATATAAAGAAGCTAAATATAATTTTAAAATAAAATTAGTTTTTATTATATAATTTAATAATAAATTAGTAATAGAAATATTTAAAATAAAGAAAATTTAGTAAAAAAAGTAGCATAAATATAAAAACTAAAAGTATTATAATAATATTTTAAAATAGAAAATTTTTTATATAAAACTATATAATAACTTTATAAAAAGCTGTAATAGTAGTAAAATAAGCCTAAAAACTATTTAATAAAAAAATTAGATACTAAAATTAAATTTCATATACTTAATTACTTTTAATATACTTGTATATCTTATTTATAAGGCATAGAAAAAAATAGTAGGTTATAACTTTATTTTAGTAATTATAAAAACTAGAACTATAATACGTTAAAAGGCAGTTAATAAGCTAGTAAGTAATACTAAAAAAAAATACTAGCTTAACTAAAACTAGTAGAAAGCAATTAAACCTTTCTAAAAAATTAAAAATAATTTTAATAAAAAAAAGAAAACCAGCTATATTATAGAATTTTTACTAATATAAAAAAATATTATAATATATTTAAAACTTTTAAGTAAACTATTAAGCTACTTATAATAATAAAAATAAGACATAACTTAACTAGATTAAAGTTAGAATTAATAAACTTAAAAATAGAATATATAAAGAAAACTGTTTAAATAAAAAAATTCTCTAAATATAAAACATAACTTAAGTAGCTATTATTATATAAATGTTATATACAGTAAATACTACTATTATATTACTAAAAACTATAATCTAAATCTGCTTTAACGACTCTTAGAAAAAGAATCTAAAAGAAATTCTAGAAATAGTAAAAAAAGTAATATTAAAAGCCTTTACTATAAATACTTTAAAAAGTAGTAATATTAACGCTTATGTATTATTATAAATTATAAAAAACTAACTTATAAATACACCTAATACACTAGAATTTAAAATTCTAAAAAAAAAAATTACTAAAAGTTTTAGGAGTTCTACTTAAGACCAAAATTAATAAAAAAAGAAACACAAACAACTTTAAACTAATATACGTAATATATAAAGTTATTAAATAGTTAATATTAGATATAGTTATTACTTAAATTTAATAGCTATATAACTCTAAGGTATAGAAAGTATGCTGTAAAAACACTATAAATAACTAAAAATAACTATAAAAAAAACTTATAAAACCCTAATTTTTAGGGTGTTTATACAGGTAATTTAATAGAAAATTATAAAAAGTAAATTAGTTATTAACTTTTAGCTCTTTAAAGTAAGGCTATTTAATAATAATATAATTATTAAATAATGCTTTTAAAGTAGCTAATAAAGCTATACTTAAAGTACATATAAAAAATATAGTATAAACATTATATACGCTTATATAATATAATAAAATGCTTTTAAAAAAGTATTTTACATAAACTATAGTAAAGCCTATAAAATATAATAAAGATAAAAATACAAAATGTTTTAGAGCTACTTTAAAAAATATAAATAAAAAATTTTTTTTTTTTTAGTAAATACTTTACATCTATAATATAAAAGTAGTATAAATAAAATAACTAAACTTTATATAAGAAAACTTTACTATTATAATAAGGAAAAAAATAGATTACTTTATTAAATAACTTATATAAAGAATTATTACTAAAAAAAAGGTCTAAAAAACCCTTTTTATATAGAGGTTATTAGTAGAAATATATTATAATTAAGATTTATATTAAATATAGAAAACACATGCTTAGCTTAAGTAGAAATAAATAATAATTTTAATAATAATATAAAAAAGTTTATACCTACTTTTAATAAGTAAACTTACTATTATTTAATATAATTATAAAAATGTAAATTAAGGTGTATATAATTTTTTTTAAATAAAATAATACTAATAAAGTATTAAGTACTTATAATTTAAGAACTAGTATATAATAAATATACTAAATTAACATACTACCTACACAAATATACTTTATTATATAAAGAAAATCTTATAATAAAAATATGCTTTATAATTAGCTATAATGTTAATAATATATACTAAAAATATAAATAATATAGTTTATTTATTATAACTTTTTAGTTCTACTTAAAAGAACTTAAAACTACTATTATAAATGTCTATAACTTATATAAAAATAGCTAATAAATTAAAAACTAGCTAGAAATTAATAAAGCTATTAAAAAAGTAGTAAAAGAAGTTATACTACTTAAAAACTCTAATATATACTATCTAGTATAAAGTAGAAGTTATGTTATAAGCAAAATATAAACAAAATACTTACTTTTTAAAATAAAGGTATAAGGCTTCTAACTTACTACACTATAAAGTAAACTTATATAAAAAAAAGAATAAAAAAAAGAATAAAAAAAAGAATAAAAAAAAGAATAAAAAAAAGAATTAAAAAAAAGAATAAAAAAAAAGAATAAAAAAAAAGAATAAAAAAAAAGAATAAAAAAAAAGAATAAAAAAAAAGAATAAAAAAAAAGAATAAAAA
>ML994627.1:126492-172570 GCA_010093925.1 Zopfia rhizophila CBS 207.26
TAATAATAATAATAATAATAATAATAATAATAATAATAATAATAATAATAATAATAATAATAATAATAATAATAATAATAATAATAATAATAATAATAATAATAATAATAATAATAATAATAATAATAATAATAATAATAATAATAATAATAATAATAATAATAATAATTAATAATAATAATAATAATAATAATAATAATAATAATAATAAATAATAATAATAATAATGATAAATTAAATCAAAGAAATTATCCAAAATATATTCGATTAAAGAAAATATTTTTTTTGAATAATCATTTTTGAAAATTCATATAATATGATTTTTTCTTCGATTATGAAATGATAATATCATGAAATAAAGATAAAAAATTAAAAAATATCAAACATAAAATTCGATAATACAGACGCAAAAATATTTATTGGAATAAAAAGAAAAAAAATATGAGAAAAATTTAGAAAATAATAATCAAATTTGAGATTTTTATTTATTTTCGACAAATTAAAGAATTATAATTAATGAAAATAATGAATTTTGATTCATTCTAATAATAATAATAATAATAATAATAATAATAATAATAATAATAATATTAATAATAATAATAATAATAATAATAATAATATTAATAATAATATTAATAATATTAATAATATTACAAAAAATAACTATAAAATATTAAAGTAGTATAAATTTAAAAATAAATCTTAAATATTACTAAAGTTTAAATACTTTAAAAATATAAATTTTATATATTTATTTAATAAGAAATTTTTTTTATTAAAATTTTCGTAAAAAGAATTAAAATAGTATATTAAAAAAAAATTTAAAAAATTTATAACTAAGTAAAAGTTTAATAATTTTACTAATATTATTTATATTAAAAAAAATAGAAAATTACAACTATATATAAACTTTAAAAAACTAAATAATATAACTAAAAAAATTAATACTTATTACTATTAATTTAAAAGTTTACAAACTAACTTTAAAAAATAAAGTAATGTAGTTTATTTAATATTTATAAGAAATACTATAAAATTTAAATAAAGTAAAAATATAAATAGTTAATAGTATATAAAGTATAAACTTTTTAAGTATTATATTATACTATTTAAATTAATAAATATATTTATAAAATTTTAGGTGGTTATTAATTATATACTTTATAAATACTTAAATATATTTATAACAGTATACTTTAATAATATACTAGTATATATATAAAAATACTTAATAAGTATAAAATACATTTAAAAAAAAGTTTAAAAACAGTTTAAAAAAAAGTTTAAAAAAGTTTAAAAAAGTTTAAAAAAGTTTAAAAAAGTTTAAAAAAGTTTAAAAAAGTTTAAAAAAGTTTAAAAATATAAATTTTATATTATAAAAATAAAGTTTCTAGAATTTATTATTTTAAATGAATTTTTTTTAAGTATATTTAAAAAAGTTAATAAAAGTATACAACTAGCTAATACTAATAATAGTAAAAAAAATAAAATACTAAAGCTAATATAAATATTAGAGGACTTTACTATACTTAGTAATAAGTAGTATAAAAAAACCTATATAAAAAAATAGTAATAAAGAAATAGTATAGAAAAAATAGTATAAAAAAATTAGTATAAAAAAAGTAGTATTAAAATAGTAGTATTAGAAAAGTAGTGTAAAAAAAAAATAATATTAAAAAAATAATTAAAAAAAGAAGCATAAGAAAAGTAATATAAGAGAAGTAATATTAAAGAAGTAGTATAAGAGAAAAATAGTATTAAAAAAAAAACATTAAAAAGAAAAATAGTATTAAAAAAAGAGTAGTATTAAAAAAAAGAGTAGTATTAAAAAAAAACAGCATTAAAAATAAGAGTAGAATTAAAGAGAAAAGTAGTATTTAAAAAAAAAAGTAGTATTAAAGAGAAAAGCAGTATTAAAGAGAAAAATAGTATTAAAGAAAAGAATAATATTAAAAAAAAAGTAGTATTAAAAAAAAGCAGCATTAAAGAGAAGAGTAGCGTTAAAAAAAAAGAGTAGTATTAAAAAAAATAGTATTAAAAAAATAGCGTTATAAAAGCTGTGCTAAAAACACTATATTAGAAAAACTATATTAGAAAAATAGTGCTAGAAAAGTAGTGCTAGAAAAGCTATACTAGAAAAGCAATTATAAAAAAATAGCTAGAAAGAAATAATAATAAAAAGAAAAGTAGTAACAAAAAGAGAAATAGTAATAAAAAAAAGAAACAATAATAAAAAGAGAAACAGTAATAAAAAGAGAAACAGTAATAAAGAAAAAAGTAGTAATAAAAAAAGAAATAATAATAGAAAAAAAAGTAGCAATAAAGAAAAAAGTAATAAAAAAAAATAATAGAAAGAGAAGTAGTAATAGAAAGAGAAATAGTAATAAAGAGAGAAATAGTAATAGAAAGAGAAATAATAATAAAGAAAAAAGTAGTAATAGAAATAAAAGTAGCTTAAGAAAAGTAGTATAAAAAATATAGTTTTAAAAATACTATTTAAAAAAAGTAGTAGTAGAAAAGCAGTTTTAAATAGTTTTAAAAAAAGATATATAAAAGAGAGTGCGTAAAAAAAGTAGTTTTAAAAAAATAATATTAAAAGAAAAGTAGCAGTAGAAAAATAGTGTTAGAAGAAAAATAATATTAGAAAAAAAACAGTATTAGAAAAAAAGCAGTATTAGAAAAAAAATAGTACTAGAAGAAAAGCAGTATTAGAAGAAAAATAGTGTTAAAAGAAAAATAGTATTAGAAAAAAAACAGCATTAAAAGAGAAGTAATATTAGAAAAAAAAAATATTAAAAGAGAAATAGTATTAGAAAGAGAAACAGCATTAAAAAAAAAAGTTTAGAAAAAAAGTAGTATTAGAAAAGAAATAGTATTAGAAAAAAAAGCAGCATTAAAAGAGAAGTAGCATTAAAAAAAAAATTTAAAAGAAAAGTAGTATTAGAAAAAAATATAGTATTAAAAAAAAAGCAGCATTAGAAAGAGAAGTAGTATTTAAAAAAAAGTAATATTAAAAAGAAAAATAGTATTAAAAAGAGAAGTAGTATTAGAAAAGAAGTAGTATTAGAAAAAAAACAGTATTAGAAAAAGAAGCAGCGTTAGAAAAAAAAGTAGTATTAGAAAAAAAAACAATATTAGAAAAGAAGCAGCGTTAGAAAGAAAAACAGTATTAGAAAAAAAAATATTAGAAAGAAAAGTAGTATTAGAAGAGAAATAGCGTTAGAAAAAAAGCAGTATTAGAAAAAAAAATAGCATTAAAAGAGAAGTAGTATTAGAAAGAAAAGTAGTATTAGAAAAAAAGTAATAATAGAATAAGGTTTAGCTATTAAAATATTAGTTATATAAGAAGTTTTAGTATTCCTCTAGCACAGAATAACTAAAGCCTAATTATATAACATTAGATTTTTTAGCTAACTAGAAGGCGAGAATTTTTAGTACTATTTTAGTAGAGTTTTAAATTAAAAACCCTCCTTTTCCTTTCCTCTCTAATTTAAATAAAAAAAAGCTTTACTATACTTAATAATAATTTTATTTAAGTTTTATAAATTTCTATAAAAAGTTTATAAAAATTATTTAAAAATTATAATACTATTAATAAATATAACGAAAAAAGATACTAAATTTAAATAAAAGTAAAAATAGTAGTAAGTATTTAAAGAACTAAAGAAAAAGTTTTTATAAGTACTAATATTAAAAATATTTAACTTAAAACTACTTATAATACTAAAAATAAATACATTTAATTATATAATAAAAATAATTTATTATTAAAAGTATAAAAATAAACGTTTTTATTTTATAAACTATTTATTAAAAAAACTTATAAAAGTTAAGTTAAATTATAATATTTACAATAAAAACTACTAATAGTAATAGTAGTATTTAAGAAATAGTAAATTTACTTTAAAAAAAGCTAAGTATTAAGTAGTAGTATATTTAAATTATAAAAACTTAATAAGTTTTATAATAATAATAAAAATTAATAGAAAATAAATATATTAAGTAAAAACTTTAGCTATTTATAATTTAAACATATTTTATTAAAAAGAATTAAAAAATAAAGTAGTAAATATACTTAGTTAATAACTAAATTATATAAAATAACACAAACTAATACTATATATAATATTAATAATAAAATTAAATAAATTTATAATATATAATTAGTTATAACTAGCAATAATTATAAAATTTAAAAACTATTAAATAAAATAAATTAAAAAGTATTTTAAAGAACTCAAAATACACGTTAATAACTAACTTAAAAAATAGTTTAAATACTTAAATAAACTTATTTATATGCTAAAAACACTATATGAGAAATTAATTAATGAAAATTATAAAGCTATTATATATAATACTAAAAAGTAGAAAAATTATAAAGTAAATTTCTAAAAACTATTATATTAAAAAGTTAAAATAAAAAGTAAAAAAAAGGAGTTAAAACGTACTTAAAATATAAAAAAAAAATACTAGTATAATATAAACTTTATATACTTTTATAACTACTAAAAGTACTTAAATAACTCTAATAGTTAGTTTTAATAAACTTTATTATAAAATTACTACTATTTAAAAAATTAGAAAATAATAGAAAATATAATATAATACTAGTAATTATAAATAAATTAACTATATATATTATTATTTCTATTTACCGCCTGATTCGGTCTCTTTAGTGGGTTAATATAGGCTAATTCCTTTTATAGGAAAAACTTACTAATAAGAAAATTTATAATTATACTACACTAAAGAGGAGCTAATACTATACTATTATAATACTTTATCTCTACTTTATTATTTTTTTCATAGTCTGTATTTTAAGTTATTGTGTTTGTGTTTTATATATAATCTTATCTCTCTCTTTCTCTTACTCTTTTTTAATCTCCTATTATTAGTCCAGGCTCTGGAATGGGCGGAAGCTGTTTATTTTCTTAGTATTAATTACTTTTACTACTTAAAACTAAGTAAGTATTCTAGTTTTTATGAACTATTTTATAACTACTTAAGCACTATCTCTTTAACCTAGTATTTTTTCTAGTTATTTTAATAAAAATACTGCTATTAGTTTAGCTCTTTTAAGCTTAAGATAGTAGAAAAGAATATAGCGTATAGTTTATACTAGCTAGTTATAATTATACTATAGGAACTTACCTAAAACCTCTATTATTATTAGCCAGGTATTAAGGCTAAGGACATTTATATAAGATAGAAATAAAATAATAACTTCTACTTTTAAGAGTTTTTTATAGAGTAAAATTATAGATATTTTCTATAAAATACGCTAGATAGATATTGTTTATTTTTTTACTATACTTTATTATTAGTATTACTACTTTATATTTACTTACTTTACTATAAGAGTAGTTTTGTGCTAGTAGTGCTAATAGCTACTAGTATAATAACTATAGTCTATTTATATTTTTTCTACGTGATTTTGTTCTTGTTAGTATTAGTAGTTTTTAGAGGCTTCTCTTAAAAAGTAGGCTAAAACTTTTTTCTTATATTTTTTTACCTAAATTTAAAGCTTTTCTAGTAGAGTTAGTGGTTATACTATGTTCTACTATTAACTTATTAGTAATATCTAAATATTATTAAAAGTACTTACTATCTTTTTTTTATTAGGTCCTAGCTAGTCTCTAAGGCCCTTTATAAAGCTATAGTATTTATATAAAGTAGAATTAGTAAAATTACTATCTCTTTCTTAATAGCTATTATTAGTATTCTTTTATATACCCCTATAATTTTATAAAGGCACTAGTTTTAAGTCTTTTAAAGTAATAAGAGTAGGCTTTTTACTATAGAATTATTATTATCTTAAATTCCCTATACCTGGGCACTGTAGAGTATTATTAGGTAGATAATTACTATATATAAAAGACATAAGCGCCTTACAAACAGGCCTTATATTAATATAATAATTTATAATATAGCTTTAAGAGCTACTATACTCTTCTTTACTACTTTATAAATATATTCTTTTTATTAAAGCTTTAAGTCTACTTATATCCTGAGAACGCGTATGCTTGAGTTTTAGAGAGTAATTTTATAACCAATAATTCATATAATTAACACTAGGTTAACTATATATATATACTTTATTTTAATAGTTATAAATTTATTAGTAAAATAACTAGCTTATAAAATCTTTAAAGTAGTAATTTTAAAATATAAAATATTTAAAATGTTTATTTTTAATTAAAATAAATTATTTATATTCTACCCTTAAAAATCTTTATTAGCTAAGTTAAAATTAAAAAATAAGCTTTTAATAACCTTTAATTTTAAATAAATAAATTAATAAAGTAAATAAACTAGACTTTAAAATAATAGTTAAAAATATATATTAACTATTTTTAAGAAAATTAAGTTAAGTAATTATATTTAGCTATATTTATATATAATAGTATAAAGTTATTTATAACTAATAAATTAATATTTTATACTAATTATAGTTACAAGCTAATAATTTATAAAAAAAACTATGAAAATTAGAAAGTAAATTATATAAAGTTTAAAATAAAATAAAATAACTAAAAAACTTATATAATAAATTAAGTAAATAAATTACTTTAAAAAACTTATAAACTATAGTAAGTATAAATAAATTAAAAGTTAAAAACCTAATTCTTAAAAAAAAAGAAATAAAGTTTTTTTACTATATTAAAATTTAAAAACTAAAAAACTAAGTAAGAAACTAAATTACGTTTAAATTAAACTATTTAAAATTAGTAAAGTTATTAAACAAGTTAACTATAAACTATAATTACTATAAAATATAAAAATTTACTTAGCTTTTTATATATTATTACTTAAACTAATACTACTAAACATACTACTAGTAATAAATATAGATATAAAACTATACTAGTTAGAATAGAAAGTTAAAAAAAAAATTAAGAACTATAATAATTTAAATATTAGTAAAAAAATACTTAATTAAATAAAAAATTAGAAACTAAAAGAAAATACCTAAAAACTTATTAAAAACTTAAAGTAATATTTAAGAATAATTAAAAACTTTTATTTAAAGACTTTAGTAATACTAAATTTTAAATAAAAGTTTATATAACTTTTTAGTTAAAAAAATTAGTAAAAAAATTAGTAAAAAAATTAGTAAAAAAATTAAATAAAAATATTAAGTATTATAATAATTTAAAAATCTTTTACTTTATTTTATTTTTTAAATTTTGTATTTCTTTATTTAAAATAATCTTATAAGTAAATAGCTTATGTCTATAATTATTAACTAAAGTAAGCTATTTATATAATTATTACTAATAAAACTTAGTTTTTAATTTAAAGTTTTAAACTTACTTTAACTACTTTTATAGTTAATACTTTTTAGTAATAAATTTATTAAACTTTTAAACAAAAACTATTAAATTACACTTTTAAAAATACTTAATATACTTAAAATACTAACTAAACAAAAATCTATAAAGTAAAAAAAAAAATTTTATATAAATTATATAAAATTAGTATAAAATAATTATAATTTTAAATTAATTTTATAAAATAATAATTATAAATAGTTAACAACTTAACTTTAAGTATTATTAAATATAAAGGTAAAAAGAATTTTAAAAATACTTAAAATGTTACTATAAAAATAGGCTTTTTTATACTTAAAGTCTAAATTAAAAAAAATTTTAAGCTAAAAGTTTAAAAAAAATAGTAAATATTATAAATAGTAATAAGTAAGAAGCTATTACTAATAGTAATAACTAAAGTATAATAAATAACTTAAAAAATAATTACTAGCTATTAACTAAAAAGTATACTAAAAAGTAAAATATTAAGTAAAAAAAAAAAATTGTTACTTTAAAAATAAAACGTAACATAAAGTTACTAGCTAATATTATTAAAAAACTTAATATAATTAATAGTAAAGAAAATACATAACGTTTTATATATAAAGTTATAAATATAATATAAGTAATTATTATTATTTCTATTTACCGCCTAATTTAGTCCTTTTAATAGGTTTATATAGGCTAATTCCTTTTATGGAAAAAACTTACTAATAGGAAAATTTATTAACGTGTTATGCTAAAAGGGCATTAATACTTTATTATTATAACATTTTTTTCTTACTATCTTATTTTTTATAGAGTCTATATTTTAAGCTATTATGCTTATGTTTTATAGATAATCTTATTTTCTTTTTTTTCTTATACCCCTTTTTTCTGTCTTCTACTATTGGTCTAGGCTCTAGAATAGGCAGAAATAGTTTATTTTCTTAGTATTAATTACTTTTACTATATAAAACTAAGTAAGTATTTCTGATTTTATAAATTATTTTATAACTACTTAAGCGTTATCTCTCTGGCTTAGTATTTTTTCTAATTATTCTAATAAAAATAACGCTATTAGTTTAGTTCTTTTAAGTTTAAGATAGTAGAAAAAAATATAGCATATAGTTTATACTAGCTAGCTATAATTATACTATAGAAACTTATTTAAGACCTCTATTTTTACTAGCTAAGTGTTAAGGCTAAGGACTTTTGTGTATAATAAAAATAAAGTAGTAGCTTCTACCTTTAGAAGTTTTTTATAGAGTAGAATTATAAGTTATTTTTATAAAATACACTAGGTAGTTATTATCTATCTTTTTACTATACTTTACTATTAGTATTATTACTTTATATTTATTTACTTTAAGGTAAGAGTAGCTGTGCGCTAGTAATATTAATAGCTATTAATATAATATACTTATATTTCCCCTGCATATTTCTGTCTCTATTAGTGCTAGTAGTTTCTAGAGATTTCTCTTATAAAATAGGCCAGGACTTCTTTCTTATATTCTTTTATCTAGTTTTAAAGCTTTTTTAGTGGAGTTAGTAGTTATATTATAATCTACTATTAACTTACTAGTAATATCTAGATATTATTAAAGGTACTTACTATTTTTTTTTTTTACTAGATTTTAGCTAGTATCTAAGGTCCTTTAGAGAGCTATAGTGTTTATATAAAGTATAATTAATAGAACTACTATTTTTTTTTAATAGCTATTATTAGTATTCTCTTATATACTCCTATAATCTTATAAAGATACTAGTTTTAAGTCTTTTAAAATAGCAGGACGAGATTCTTTACTATTAAATTACTATTATTATAAATTCTCTATATCTGGGCACTATAGAGTATTATTGGGTAGATAATTACTATATATAAAAGACATAAGCGCCTTACAAACAGGCCTTATATTAATATAGTAATTTATAATATAGTTTTAAAGGCTACTATACTCTTCTCTACTACTTTATAAATATATTCTTTTTATTAGAGCTTTAGGTCTACCTAGATCTTAAGAATATATATACTTAAGCTTTAAAGAGAGGCTTTATAGCTGGTAATTTATACTATTAATACTAAGTCTATACTATTATAGCGTCTTTTTTTAGTAAAATATATAAACTAGAATTTTTTAAGTGTGAATATAGCTCCGTGATATTTAGCCTATGCTATATATTAATTATATACAGCTATTAGGCGTTAGTAATTCTCAATAGCTAAGTTTTCTTATAAGATAAAATTTATATTATTAATAAAGCTAAATACTAGTATATTATTATTTAATTACTAAAACTCCTTTAGAAGCTCTAATATAAAGAAGAGAAATAAAATTAGTGAAAGTAGAAATCCCTATAGAATACCTATTTATATTTAAATTTACTTGTTTTAATATTTAGGGGAATATAATGCGCGTTTGTTAAGCAGTTATAAAGCTTTATATAAAATAAACTATCCATTCTAGTAGCCTCTTTTTCTTTAGAATATATAATAGATATTTATAAGAGATGTTGTTAAATGCTTTAGTTAGATTTAGACTTAATATTAAAATAACGTAACCTAAGCGCGCTCTTCACGCTATTTAAATACTAGAAATAAATATACTAATTACTAAAAGCATTAAGCGCTTTTTCCTTATTTCTATTTAATTCTAAGAGAGTAGTTTATATTTCTTAGTAACTACTATTATTATATTTACTACTTATTTCTTAATTACCTTAGCTAAGGTGTTTTCTAGTGTGATTAATTAGTAGCTTTTTAGAAGAAAATAATCCTTCTTACCTTCTTTATATAAAGCAATTATAATTAATTCTTTAAGGTATATTAGTATTATTTTATTTTTAAGGTACTAGTAAACCGCCTATGCAAGCTCCTAAGCTATTAATAAGAATATAATTTTTAGAATCTTATTTAGTATACTATTAGGGCCTAGAGCTTTTTTATTTAAAAGTTTTATAATTAAATTACTTATCACTTCCTTAGATATATATAAGTTAATGTTAATTTAAGTATGCTCTAGTTATATTTTATTATTAATATCTTTCAGGTTAGCTTTACCTATATTTAGAAAAAACTTCTTAGCTAGAATCTCTGTTTTTATAGTGTTATCTTTAGTAAAAAGGTTACTAATTAAGTTTCTAAAATTAAAGAAATAAAGATTACTTTTTATTATATTAGTACTTTTTCTACTCCATCTTAAAAGAATCTATAGTCCTTTATTATATGGTTTTATAGGGTCTACTATAAATTCTTATATAAATTATCTCTAGTTATTTTTCTTACTTTTTAGATCTTTTTTTAGAGCTGGTTAGATAGTGTTTTATAGCTCTAGTAGTTATAATTTTCTTTATTATTATAATACCAGCACCTTATTTATCTAACGTTTGTAAGCAATTAAATTACTTTTAGTAACCATATTCTACACGCTTATAAACTAGGTTTTATATATAAATAGTAAATCTTAAGAATATACGCGATTCCTTTTTAAAGAGCTTTTAGAAATTCTAGGGCTATTATCTACTTAAGGTTTTTAATATCTTAGAGAAATTCTTTTATATCTAGTTTTTTAAGCACGTAGCGTTTACTTTTCTTTTATAAATAAATAATAATATCTATTTAAATTTATATTAATATATAATCTTTTATTAGAGTCTATTTATTCTTAGTTTCATAGAAGCTAACTCTTTTATATATTATGTTTAATAGAAATGTGAGGTTGATAATACTCTCTTTTTATCTCTTTTTTTACATTAATTTATTTTATAGTATAGCGAGTTAAAGACCTCATACTTTTATTTTAAAAAGTAAGTATTTTATGTATACTTTACTTATAATATAGCTTCTTTTTTATATTAGGTAGTATATATTAAAGTCTTTAAAAAGTATAACTTCTTTTTTTGCTTTCTTAATTACTTTATTAATTTCTAGCTAAGTCTTCATCCGTTAGCAGTCTTTATATAAGTTATAGATATTAATAATAGTAGTCTTTAGCCTCTCTAGATAAAGCTAAAGTGTTATAATAAATAAGCTATATTATTTATACCTTTAATACATAGTATTAATATTTTAGCTAATTATAAAATATATTTTTATTATAGGGCCTTCTTTATAAGCCAGAGCGTATCTATATAAGTAGTATATTAATTTAGTATATTTATTATACACTAGTTTTTAGATTATAAGTACCTAATATTCTATCTATATTACTTTATTAAAGAAAGGGTAGTATATACCTTAATTTATATTTTTATAGTTATATTAAATAATAATAAGTTTACTTATTTAGAATAGGTATAAAGTTTTTTATGTTAATATTAAAGTTATTATTTATTTCTATTAAGCTAGGTATATGTTACCTATGTTTAATATAAGCCTTAATTATAATATATCTTTATTAGTAACTTTTATATAAAAGGGTTTACTTAGTCCTCTTTTAAATAATAATTCTTTATATAAGTTACCTAATAGAGTAATCTGTCTTCCTCTTTTTCTTATTATAATAATAAAATTATTTTATATAAGGTTTAGTTATTCTGCTTATATTTTTTCTACAGTATAAATATAAAGTATTTATTTAAAAAAGAATTTTTTTTTTACCTAAATGTTTTCTAAATAGCTCTAGAATATCTTATACTTTTTTTATTATTATATTTTATAGGCTTTACTACAGTTTACGTAGGATACTCTTTCTTAAGAATATTTTATTATATTATATAGGCTTGTGTAATATCTATACTATATTTTTTTACCACATACACTTTAAATATAGCCTTATTAATTATATTAAAAGTATTATTTAATAATTATACTATTATTAAATAGCCCTGCTTTAAAGAGCTGGGAGTTAATAATTAATTTACTTTTTATAATCTTCTATTAAATCACCTATATGGGTGTTCTAATAATTAGAGTATTATAAATCTTTTCTAGTTCTTTTAGACTTTTTATAGTATTTCTATAACGTATTTTCTACGCCTTAAGGTTGTGTAGCTATTAGATTTAAATAATAGCTATATCTAGTACTAGCTATTTAGTAGCTTTATATATTATATATATTAGCTTAAAGTTATTTGTGTTTCTTCTCTTATTAATTTTTATCTTAAGTAGAACTTTTAGAACCTTTAAGAGATAGTTTTTCTTTAGGATTTTAAATTCTAGTATATCTAGTTTATTTATAATTTAATTCTTTATAGTTTGTAATAGCACGTGAATGTTAATATTACTACTCTTTAGAGTATTTATAGTAAAGGCTTTTAGTATTATTTTTTTTACTATTTTTAATATCTCTCCTAAGTCTTTTCCTTAGAAATTTTTAAAGTAAATTCGGATAGTAGTTTTTTATAATATGGTGGTAATATTTACTATATATAACGTCTACGCAGTAATAGCTACTTAAGTCTTATTTTATATTTAAAAAATCTCTAGGCGGTTTCCCTTATATATTTTTTTCCTAATTTTATTAAATCTAGCTTTAATCTAGTTAAGCTGTGTCTTATCCTTATTTTAGGTAACTTAATAACATATCTAAAGATTTTAGATATATTATAGTGCTTTTATTATATTAGTAAGGATTTTATAACATAGTTTCTTTTCCTTCTTTTTATTAAAATTATTCTTAATTTTCTAGAGAGTTTTAATTGCTTTCTACTAGTCTTAATCAGGCTAGTATTTATCTTTTTCTTAGTATTATTTACTTATTTATTAGTTACTTCTTAACGCATTACGGTTATGGTTTTTATAATTATAGAAATAAAATTATATCCCGCCATTATCCCCCATACTCTGTAGATAGGATATAGGGGGTTTGTTAGGAATAATTAAGTATAGAGAATTATATTCCAGCGTCTAGTTTCTTTTTAAATAGTTTTTAGACTTATTTAGCTACTATTACGGCTTTTTAATATAAGTAATTAAAACTAGTAAAAACTTAGTAACTATAGTATAATTAAATATAATATAAATTATAAGTAAAAAATCTACTATTTAAAAAAACCTTTTTTTTAAGTTTTTATAGTTAATTTTTTATACTTATTTATATATTTTTAAGTAACTTTCTAAAATTGTTATATAATAAATTAATTAAACTATTTTTCTTATATTTTTATATTATTAAAATATATAATATAAGTAACTTTTTATACAACTTTATGTAATTATTATAGCTTTTAATATAATATTAACTATACTTATTATATTAAAAAAAACTTAAACTCTATTTATTATAGTATATAGTTAAACTACGTAATAAAATTACGTAAGTTATAAATATATAAGAGTTTTACTAATTTTATAACATAATTTTAATAAAAGCTAATTATTTTTTATTAGCTTTTATATAAAAGTAGACATAATTTAAAGTTTTACCTATAATTCTATTAATAATATATAATATTTAAGTTTACTTAGTAAATAATTTTATGCTCTTTTTATATTAATTAGTATTACTAATAAGTTTATTACTTATTTAAAAACTTTAATACTATAAAGTAAGCTTTTATTATTAGTAAAATAAGTAAATTAAAACTTTTACTAAATAATTATAAAAACTAAGTAATATCTATATATTAAGTATACTTTTTAATTTTACTATTACTTACATATAAGTTGCTAGTATTATAGAGTATAAATAAAGTATTTAAGTATAAAATAATAATAAAATAAAAACTACTAAATTAGTAAATATTATTTAAAAGGTTTTTTATTATAAAAGTAGACTACATATTAAAGCATAAAGTTTTAGCTATAAAAGTTAAAAAAAAAAAATTAGTTTATTTAAATAACTTAGTTTTTACTACTTAAGCTTTTAAGTTTTTAACTTCTTTTTTAAACTTTATTTTTTATAACATAATTTTATTTTAAAGTTTAGTAATTTACTTAGTTTAATAATTAACTAGTTATTATAGTATATTAATTTAATAGTTATTATAGTATATTAATTTACTAGTTATTATAGTATATTAATTTACTAGTTATTATAGTATATTAATTTACTAGTTATTTACTATTTAAAATAACTAAAAATAAATAATAAAAGTAATAAAATTATTTTAAGTTTTTTTAAAAATCAAATTTTGTTGTAAACTACAAATTTTGCTTGGTTTTTTTTTTTAAAAAAAAAAGTTTAGTAATATAATAGTAAAACGTATTTTATTATTATAGTTATATTATATATATATTTATTTAATAGTACTATTATATTATAAGTATTTATTAAAGTATTCTAAGTTTTTTAGTAAAACATTTTAATATTTGTAGTTATTTTTAATTATTATAAAACTAGAGATTACTAGTTTTTTAAAAAATATATAAGTTATATTTATAATAAACGTGTTTATTATAATAACTTTTTATAAGTACTTTTTATAAACTATAAGTTATAAAAAAAGTTAACTAAAAATATTATTTACTTAATTTAGTAAAAATTAAAAGTATTAATTAAAATTAAAAGTATTAGTTAAAATTAAAAGTATTAGTTAAAATTAAAAGTATTAGTTAAAGTTTACAAGTTTATAAAAAAAATTATATAAATAAGTTTTACTATTATTAGTTTATAGTAAAAGTAAATAAATTAGTTTATAGTAAAAGTAAATAAATTAGTTTATAGTAAAAGTAAATAAATTAGTTTACTTTAAAAAAATAATAAACTTTAAAAAAAAACCTTTTTGTATATAAAAAAATTTAATTATAGTAAAATAATTTTTTTTATTTAGTTAATAACTTTATTAAGTATAATAAAATAGTATTATAAGTAAAAATAAGTCAAAATAAAGTTATTAAAGTATATATAAAAATAATATAATACTAAGCTTTTAAAGCTATTATAAAAATAATATAATAACTAAAAATACATCCTTTTTATAATAAAGTTGTAGTTTACTAGTTATTGTAATAAAAGATTTAAATAAAAATAAAAATAGTATTTAAAAATTTTTAAACTTACTTAAAACAAAAAATTTTAAAAATAAATGAATAGTTATTTAATAATAAAGCTTTAAAAAGTAGTTTTATAATTAACTTAAGTATTATGTTAATTTTATTTTTTAAAGAATTATAGTTTTAAAGTAATATTATAGTTAGTAATATTTTTAAAATTAATATTAAGTTAATAGTTAAAATAGCTAAAGTTAACTATTTTAAAATAAAGTTAATAAAAGTATATAAAACTAAAGTACTTATATAAACTAGTATTAAAATACTAAACTTAAATAAATAATTATATAATTTAAGTATACTTTATATAAACTAGTTATTATACTTTTATAAGTAAAAACTACTAAAAATACTATATTAAAAGTAAAAGCTTATAAACAATAGTTTTGTAAGTAACTAAGTTTAATTAATATTTAAAAATATAAGCTATTTACTTATAAACTTTTTTTAAGTTTTGTATTATTAAATTTTTTTTAGTAAAACTAGTTAATTATTTTAAAATATTACTTTAAGTTTTAAATAAGTTTTAAAGTTTTTGTTTTTTTTTTGTTTTTTTATTTAATTAAATATTTTTACTAATAATTAAATTATTATAGTTTTAAATTTCTTTAACTTTATACTTTAATTAATATAGTTTTATATTAATATTTGTTACTAGTAGTATACTTAATAATATAAGTTTAAATAATAATATATAAAATAATAAGTAAAATTTTATATTTTATAGTAATTATACTTTAGAGTTAACTAGTTTAATTTAAATGTATCTTAGTTTTTTTAATTTTTATGTAATAAGAAAACTTTAGTTTTTAACTTTAATTTTATTTATACTTAGTATTAATTGTAAGTTTTTTAAAGTAATTTATTTACTATTTTTATTATATAAATTTTAATATTACTTAACTTTTATATAAGTTTTATATAATTTATTTTTTACTTTTTATAAAATTTTGTAAACTAATAGCTTATAGCTATAATTAATATAAAAAAGAATCTCTTAATAAGTATATATTAAGGGCGGCTTGAAAGAGCCATTAGGTATTATAAAAATTAAAAATATTTATTTATTAATTAATATCTTTACGTTTAGAGGGCTGTATCAAGCCGCTAATAATACGCTATTAAGTTATAAATAGTTATTAAAATTAAGACCTTATAACAAAGATTTTTTTATGTTAAGCTATTATTATAATATACTAATAACATAACTACATAACGCTGGCTATATAGTCTAATTAATTATATAAAAAGATACTAGAATATGAAAACTACCTAACTTAAAGCTGTCCTAGCGGATAGATAGGGTACTTTTAGTTCTAACTAGCTCTAAAATTATATTAGTACTTTATAATATACATGGCCTTTTTTATTAGCGTGGTAAGAATATAAACAAAATCTAAATATTACTACTAAAAGTAAAGAAAGTTATTAACTAATAGAATTATAAAGTAGCTAATAGATCTATTAAGTTAAAATATAAGTAACTAAGTTACTTTAGTAAGTTAAATTAATACTAATACTAAAATACCCTCTTAAAAACAGTACTATATCTAGATATATATATAATAAAACTAGGATAAATTAGTAGGTAATGTAATTAGAGGCTTTATATTAATTAAATAAAGTCTTTAAGTTATTTACCTATAAGATATAAACGGCTTATAAAAGGAGATCTTTATAGGTAATAGGAAACTAGCTTTAAGATAATATCTAAGTAGCTAGTAAGCTATAGTATTATATTATAATTTAAAAAAATAGTAATAAAAAGCGTAGGTAATACGCTCTTTACTTATACTAAAAATACTAGAAACTAAACTAAGCTAGTGACCTATCTATAGTATAAGAGTAACTTAGTTTATATTTAGATTATACTAGAAAGCACGTTTTTTTACTTTTAGTAGAATATTACTAGTATAGAACCTACGTATAAAGTTACTATCTAAAGAGATAATATAGTAGCTAGAGAAGATAAATACGCATATTAGTAGACTAAAAGAGTAGAATCTAAAGAGCTAGAATAAACCTAATTTATACTTAAACCAGCTATAAACATATACACAACATAGGTATTATCTTTCTCTTTAATTTCTTTAAGAAGGCTAAAGTAAACCTGACTTATACTCAAGTCAGCTATATATATAAATATAATATAGGTATTATTTTTCTTTTTAACTTTTAAGAGTGCTGCTAGAGGCCTGCTTAAGATATAAACTTTTAGAATATAACTACTAAAAGTCTTTTTATATATAGTAATAGATTATTTATGTAACTAAAGATAGTCTGAAAGTAGTACTATAAAGAGTTTAGTTAACTCTCTATTATCTAGACCTAGCGTGACTGGATCTGTTAAGTTTAATATAAATAATATAAGTATTAAAAATTTAAATAGAATTTTAAGGACTTAAAATAAGAATAAGATATAGCTTAACTAAATTAAAGCTAGAATTAATAAAATTAGAAAATAAATATATAAGAGAAACCGCTTAGAGATTTTCTAATTATAAAATAAAACTTAAGTAGCTATTATTACTTAGGCATTATATATAGTAAATATAGTTACTATATTATAAAAAACTATAATCTAAATTTATTTTAAGAATTCCTAGGGAAAGAACTTAGAAGAGATACTAAAAATAGCTAAAAAAAAATAATACCAAAAGCATTTACTATAAATACTTTAAAAAATAGTAATATTAATATTTATGTGTTATCCTAAATAATAAAAGACTAAATTATAAATAGACTAAATACACTAGGACTTAAAATCCTAAAGAAAAATTATTTTTTAGTAGAGATTTTAAAAGTTCCACTTAAGATAAAAATTAACAAGAAAAGAAATATAGATAACTTTAAATTAATATATGCTATATATAAAGCTACTAAACAGCTAGTACTAAGTATAGCTATTATTTAAATCTAATAGCTATATAACCTTAAGGCGTAGGAGATACGCTATAGAAATACTAAAAATAGCTATTAAAAAAAAACTAGAAAAGACCTATAGGACTCTAATTATTAGAATACCTATATAGGTAATCTAATAGAAGATTATAAAAAATAGACTAGTTATTAACTTCCAGCTCTTTAAAGCAAGGCTATTTAATAATAATATAATTATTAAATAATGTTTTTAATATAGCTAATAGGGCTATACTTAAAGTATATATATAAAAAAAAAAGTATAGACATTACACAAGCCTATATAACATAATAAAATATTTTTAGAAAAGAGTATCTTATGTAAACTATAGAAAAGCCTATAAAGTATAGTAATAAAAAGAGTGTAAGATATTCTAGAGCTACCTAGAAAAAATCTAGGTAAAAAAAATAGCCTTTTTTAAGTAAACGCTTTATATTTATACTATAAAGAAAAAATAAGTAAAATAACTAAACCCTATATAAAATAACTTTACTATTATAATAAGAAAAAGAGAAAGATAGATTACTCTATTAGGTAACTTATATAAAGAACTATTATTAAAAAAAGAACTAGATAAACCCTTTTACGTAGAAATTATAAGTAGAGATATTTTATAATTAAGGTTTATACTAAACGCAGGTGACATATACTTAGTCTAGATAAAAATAAATAATAATTCTAATATTAATATAAAAGACTGTATACCTATTTTAAATAAGTAAACTTATTATTATCTAATATAACTATAAAAACATAAATTAAGGTGTATGTTATTTCTTTTTTAATAGAGCAACACAAGCAAAGCACTAAGTACTTATAATTTAAGAACTAGTATATAATAAATATACTAAATTAATATACTATTTATATAGATATACTCTAGTATATGAAGAAGATCTTATAATAAAAGTATATTTTATAATTAGCTGAAATATTAACGTTGTGTATTAAAGATGTAAATAATATAATCTATTTATCACAGCACTTTAGCTTAGTCTAGAGAGGCTAGAGACTATTATTATTAATATTTATAACCTATATAGAAACTACTAATAGATTAGGACCTAGCTAGAAATAAATAAAGCTATTAAAAAAGCAGAAGAAAAAGTTATACTCTTTAGAGACTTTAATATATACTATTTAATATAAAAAAAAAGCTATATTATAAGTGAAGCATAAGCAGAATATCTATTTCTTAAAATAAAAATATAAGGTCTTTAACTCGCCACGCTATGAAGTAAACTAATTTTAAAAAAAATAAATAAAAAGAAAGCGTCATTAACCTCACATTTCTATTAAATATAATATATAAAAGAGTTAGCTTTTATAGAACGGAAGATAAATAGACTCTAATAAGAAACTATATATTAATATAAATTTAAATAGATGCTACTATTTATTTATAAAAGAAAAATAAACACTATGTGTTTAAAAAACTAGATATGAAAGAATTCCTCTAAAATATTAAAATTCTTAAGTAAATAACAGCCCCGGAATCTCTAGAAGCTTTTTAGAAAGAAATTATGTATACTCTTAAGTTTTACTATTTATATATAAAACCTAGTCTATAAGTGTGTAGAATATAGTTACTAAAAGTAACCTAACTTTTTATAAATATCAGATAAATAAAGTACTAGTATTATAATTATAAAGAAAATTATAACTACTAGAGCTATAAGGCGCTATCCAACCAGCTTTAAAAGAAAATCTAAAAAGTAAAAAAAAATAACTAAAGGTAATTTATATAAGAATTTACAGCAGACCCTATAAAACTATATAATAAGAGATTATAAATTCTTTTAAAATAGAATAAAAAAAGCGTTAATATAATAAAAAATAATTTTTATTTCTTTAATTTTAGAAACTCTATTAGCAACCACCTTACTAAAGATAACACTATAAAAATAAAGATTCTAGCTAAAAAGTTTTTCTTAAATATAAATAAAATAGATTTTAAAGATATTAATAATAAGGCGTAGCTAGAGCACACTTGAATTAATATTAACTTATATATATCTAAAAAGGTAATAAGTAATCTAATTATAAAACTTCTAAATAGAAAAGCCTCAAACCCTAATAATATACTAAATAAAATTCTAAAAAGTATATTCTTATTAATAGCTTAGGAGCTTACATAGTCGGTTTATTAATATCTTAAAAATAAAATAATATTAACCTATTTTAAAGAATTAATTATAATTATTTTATATAAAAAAAGTAAGAAGGATTATTTTCTTTTAAAAAGCTATTAACTAATCACGCTAGAAAATACTCTAGTTAAGATAATTAAAAAATAAGTAACAGACTTAATAGTAGCAGCTATTAAGAAATATAAACTACTTTTATAAAACTAAATAAAAGTAAGAAAGAAGTGCTTAATACTTTTAGTAATTAGTATATTTATTTTTAGCATTCAGACGGCGTGAAGAGCGCGTTTAGGTTATATTATTTTAATACTAAGTTTAGATTTAACTAAAGTTTTTAACAACGTCTCTTACGAACGCCTGCTATATATTCTAAGAAAAAAGAAATTACTAGAATAAATAGTCTACTTTATATAAAGCTTTTTAATTACTTAATAAACGCGTATTACATTCCCTAAATATTAAAGTAAGTAAATTTAAATATAAATAGGCATTCTATAAGGATTCCTACTTTTATTAATTTTATTCCTTTTTTTTATATTAGAGCTTCTGGAGGAGTTTTAGTGATTAAATAGTAATATACTAGTATTTAGCTTTATTAATAATATAAATCTTATCTTATAAGAAAACTCCGCTACTAAGAACTGCTAATATCTAATAGCTATATATAATTAGTATATAGTATAAGTAAAACACTATAGAGCTATATTTACACTAAAGAAATACTAGCTTATATACTTTACTAAAAAAAGACGTTATAATAGCGTAGA
Organism: Zopfia rhizophila CBS 207.26; assembly: GCA_010093925.1. Classification (NCBI taxonomy): domain Eukaryota; kingdom Fungi; phylum Ascomycota; class Dothideomycetes; family Zopfiaceae; genus Zopfia; species Zopfia rhizophila. The sequence goes on from ML994627.1 coordinate 147,555, forward strand.
CTTAGTATTAATTATATGAATTACTAGTTATAAAATTACTTTTTAAAGTTTAAGTATATACATACTTAGAGTCTAGATAGACCTAAAACTTTAATAAAAAGAATATATCTATAAAGTAGTAGAGAAGGGTATAGTAGCTTTTAAAGCTATATTATAAATTACTATATTAATATAAGGCCTATTTATAAGATGCTTTTATTTTTTATATATAGCAGTCATCTACCTAATAATACTCTATAATATTTAGATATAGGGAACTTATGATAATGGTAATTTAATAATAAAGAATCTCATCCAGCCGCTCTAGAAGACCTAAAACTAGTATCTTTATAAAATAATAGAGGTATATAAAAGAATACTAATAATAGCTATTAAGAAAAAGATAATAGTTTTATTAATTATACTCTATATAAATACTATAGCTCTCTAGAGGACCCTAGATACTAGCTAGAACTTAGTAAAAAAAAAAGATAATAAGCACTTTAAATAATATTTAGGTATTACTAGTAAGTTAATAGTAGACTATAATATAACTACTAACTCCACTAGAAAAGCTTTAAAACTAAGTAAAAAAATATAAGAAAAAAGTCCTGGCCTACTCTGTAAGAGAAAACTCTAGAAACTACTAACTCTAATAGAGATAAAGATATATAAAAGAATTATAAGTATATTATATTAATAGCTATTAACACCACTAGCGCATAGCTGCTCTTATTTTAAAATAAATAAATATAAAATAGTAATACTAATAGTAAAGTATAGTAAAAGAATAGATAATATCTACTTAATATATTTTATAAAAAATATCTATAATCTTACTCTATAAAAAACTCTTAAAGGCAGAAGCTACTGTTTTATTTTTATTATATATAAAAGTCCTTAGCCTTAACGCCTAGCTAGTAAAAATAGAGGTTTTAAATAAATTCTTATAGTATAATTATAACTAGCTAGTATAGACTATACGCTATACTTTTCTTTACTACTTTAAACTAAAAAGAACTAAACTAATAGTATTATTTTTATTAGAATAACTAGAAAGAATACTAAGCTAAAAAGATAGTGCTTAAGTAGTAGTAAGATAATTTATAAAAACGAAAGTACTTACTTAGTTTTAAGTAGTAAAAGTAATTAATACTAAGAAAATAAATAACTTCCGCCCATTCCAGAGCATAGACAATTAGTAGGAGATAGAAAAAAAAGAAAAGGAAAAAAAGAAAATAAAATTATCTATAAAATATAAGTATAATAGCTAAAATTATAGACTATATAAAAGATAAGAAGATAGAAAAGAAGTATTATAATAATAAAATACCAGTACCCCTCTAGCATAACACGTTAATAGCTTTTCTTATTAGTAAGTTTTTCCTATAGAAGGAATTAGTCTATATAAACCCATTAAAAGAACCAAATCAGGCAGTAAATAAAAATAATAATAATAATAATAATAATTAATATAAAATAGTAATTTGTTAATTATAAATAACTTTATACTATTATAATTAAATAATAATAAAAGTAATAACTTTATTTAATTTTTTTATAAATAGTTAACATATATTTTTAATATTTTTTTTTAAAGTCTAATTTATATACTTTATTTATTAATTTATTTTAATGTAAAAGCTAGTTAATAACTTATTTTTTAACTTTAACTTAATTAATAAAATATTTTAAAAGTATAATATAAATAATTTATTTTAATTAAAAATAAACCTTTTAAGTATTTATATTATAAAATTAAGATTTTGAAAATGTTATAAACTAGTTTTTTTTACTAATAATATTATAAGTATGCAAATAAAGTATATTTATTTATAATTACTAATATTATATTATATTTTTTTTATTAATTTTTAGTTTATTAAATAGTAGTAATTTAGTATTAAAAAGTTTTAAAAGTAATTACTATAGTTATTTTAATACTTTAAATAGTTATATAAGTTTATAAAATATTATAAAAGCTATAAATAATAATATTTAAACTTATAATAAAGTTAAATTAGTTTACTATATATAAAACTTAAGTAGTTATAAAAAAAATTCCAAAAAAACTTACATAAAGTAAATAAATAATATAAAAGCTAATAACTAATATAAGTTAATTAACTAGTTAACTAGCTAACTAGTTATATATATAGTATAGTATATAAAGTTTCTAGTATATATAAGTTTATTTACATATTTTAGTAATTTTTTAGTTAATTATTAATTTTTTTTTTAAAAATACTATTTAATTTAATTTACTTAATAGTTTATTAATTATTATAATTATTATAATTTACAAATAATTATATATTATAAATTTATTTAATTTTAATAACTAAGTATACTAAGACTTTTTTTATTTAAAACTTTACTATAATAGTACTAAAATTTCTTATACTCTTATTAATTAGAAAAATAAAGGTTTTTATACTTTTATTAGTTAAAAAAAACTTATGTTACATAATAAGTTTAGTTATTTTATATAAAAAAATACTAAAAATACTAAAAATTTTTACGTAATTAATATTTTAATAAGTTAACTAATACCTTCTTTATATAACTTTTTTTATACTTTTTATATTTGCTAGTATATTTATTATATTTTATTAATAGGTTTATCTTTTTTTATAACTAGTATAGTAATCTTAAAAATACTATTACTAATAAAATAAACTATAGTACTTAAAAAACTAAGTATTTATACTATATTAAGCTAATATTTAGCTTTAGTAAAGTTTTTATTAACTTATTTATTCACTTATATTTAAGCTTATATTAAGCTACTTTTAAAGTTTTATATTAAGTTATTTTTAAAACTTTATATTAAGTTACTTTTAAAACTTTATATTAAGTTATTTTTAAAACTTTATACTAAGTTATTTTTAAAACTTTATATTAAATTTAAATTAAGCTTTTTGTAAAAAAAAAAAAGGAGTTTAAAAAAGTTTTTTTAATATATATTAAATATAATTTAAATTATAATTTTTGTAGAAAAATAAGTTTAAGAAAGTTTTTCTTTTAATATATATTAAATTCAATTTAAATTATGCTCTTTATAAAAAAAGAAGTTTAAAAAAGTTTTTTTTTAATAGCTAAATTTAATTTAATATAAAAGTTAATTTAAATTTAATAGTTACTTTTTTAATATAACTTTTATTATACTACTTTTTTTTTAATACTACCTTTTTTTTAATACTACTTTTTTTTTTAATACTACTTTTTTTTTTAATACTACTTTTTTTTTAATACTACCTTTTTTTTAATACTACTTTTTTTTTTAATACTACTTTTTTTTTAATACTACTTTTTTTTTAATACTACTTTTTTTTTTAATACTACTTTTTTTTTAATACTATTTCTTTTTTATATTACTTTTTTATAACTACTCTTTTTATGTAGCTTTTTTTATACTATTTATTACTAAGTATAGTAAAATCTTTTAATATTTATATTAACGTTAGTATTTTAATAATACTATATTTAGTATTAGTTTTTACTATTTTATATAATTTAAGTATTTGCTAAAATTATTAGCTAAAATTATTAGCTATTTTATTTTTAAATTTTTTTAATAAAAAAAATTATAAATTATAAATACTTAAAGTTTTTATTTAAAATATTTAGTTTTAATTAAACTTTTTTATTATTATAAAACTTTCTAAATTTATATAATTTAAATATACTATTACTTAATATTTAGCTATTTAAAATATATTTACTATTTTTTTAAATATAACTATAATTACTAATAACTTTTTATTATATATAGTTTATAAAATAAATATAATTATTTTTATATTTTTAATTATAAATTACTTTAATAGTATAATAAAACACAAGTTTTAAAAAAAAATTATAAGTTTAAAACTATTTATTTTAATTTAGTTAAATATAATTATTATTATTATTTTTATTTACTGCCTGATTCAGTCCCCCTAATGGGTCTATATAAGCTAATTCCTTTTATAGAAAAAACTTACTAATAAGAAAATTTATTAACATATTATACTAGAAGGGCGCTAGTGTTTTATTATTATAATACTTCTTTTCTACCTTTTTACTTTTTATATAGTTTATAATTTTAGCTATTATATTTATATCTTATAGATGATTTTATTTTCTTTTTTTTCTTTTACCCCCTTTTTCTATCTCCTACCAATTGTCTATGCTCTGGAATGGGTGGAAGTTGTTTATTTTCTTAGTATTAATTACTTTTACTACTTAGAACTAAGTAAGTAATTCTATTCTTATAAACTATCTTATTACTACTTAAATACTATCTCTTTAGCTTAGTATTTTTTTTTGTTGTTTTAATAAAAATAATACTATTAATTTAGTTCTCTCTAGTCTAAAGTAGTAAAAAAGAGTATAGTGTATAATTTATATTAGCTAGTTATAATTACACTATAAGAATTTATTTAGAACTCTTATTTTTATTAACTAGGTATTAAGGCTAAGGACTTCTGTATATAATAGAAATAAAATAATAGCTTCTACTTTTAAAAGTTCTTTATAGAATAGGATTATAGATATTTTTTATAGAATATATTAAATAAATACTATTTATTTTTTTACTATACTTTATTATTAGCGTTGCTACTTTATATTTATCTACTTTAAAATAAAAGTAGCTATATACTAGCGGTGTTAATAGCTACTAATATAGTATACTTATAATTTTTCTATATATTTCTGTCTCTATTAGTGTTAGTGGTTTCTAGAGTTTTCTCTTATAGAATAAACTAGAACTTCTTTCTTATATTCTTTTACCTAATTTTAAAGCTTTTCTAGTAGAGTTAGTAGTTATATTATGGTTTACTATTAACTTACTAGTAATACCCAGATATTATTTAGGGTACTTACTATTTTTTTTTATTAAATTCTAATTAGTATCTAAAGCCCTTAGAGTCCTATCTAGATTTCTAATATTTATACTACTTATATTAAACTTAATAAATCTAGTTACACTAGATTTAGATAGTAGAGATTTAGACTATTTTTAGTTATATAAATAATCTATTACTATATATAGAAGAACTCTTAGTAATTATACTTTAGAAGTTTATATCTTAAACAGGCCTCTAGCAGCATCTCTAAAAGTTAAAAAAAAAGATAATACTTATATTATATTTATGTATATAGTTAGCTTAAGTATAAGTTAGGTTTACTTTAGCCTTCTTAAAGAAGTTAGAGAGAAAGATAATATCTATATTATATATATATCTATAGCTAGCTTAAGTATAAATTAAGCCCTTATAGTCCTATTTAAGTTTCTAATACTTATACTATTTATATTAAACTTAATAGATCTAGTCGTATTAGATTTAGATAGTAAAGAGTTAACTAAACTTTTTATAATACTATTTTCAGGCTATCTTTAGTTACATAAATAATTTATTACTATATATAAGAGAATTTTTAGTAATTATACTTTAAAAGTTTATACCTTAAATAGGCTTCTAGTAGTACTTTTAAAAGTTAAAAAAAAAGATAATATCTATACTATATTTACGTATATAGTTAGCTTAAGTATAAGTTAAGTTTACTCTAGCCTTCTTAAAGAAGTTAGAGAGAAAAATAATACCTATGTTGTATATATATTTATAACTAACTTAAGTATAAGTTAGGTTTACTCTAGCTTTTTAGATTCTACTTTTTTAGTCTACTAATATACGTATTTGTTTTCTCTAGCTACTATATTATCTCTTTAGGTAGTAACTTTATACGTAGACTTTATACTAGTAATACTCTACTAAAGGCAAAAAACATACTCTCTAGTATAATCTAAATATAAATTAAGTTATTTCTATATTATAGATAGGTTAATAGTTTAGTTTAGTTTTTAATATTTTTAATATAAATAGAGAGCATATTACCTGCACTTTCTATTACTATTTTTTTAGTTATAGTATAATATTATAGCTTACTAGCTGCTTAGGTGCTATTCTAAAGCTAGTTTTCTATTATCTATAAAAATCTCTCTTTATAAACTGTTTATATTTTATAAGTAAATAACTTAAAGACTTTACTTAGCTAGTATAAAGCCCCTAATTACATTACTTACTAACTTGTTTTAGTTTTATTATATATATATCTAGATACGGTGCACTGTCTTTAAGGGGGTGTTTTAATATTAGTATTAATATAACTTACTAAAGTAACTTAATTACTTATATTTTAACTTAATAAATTTATTAGCTACCCTGTAACTCTATTAGTTAATAACTTCCTTTACTTTTAGTAGTAATATTTAGGCTTCATTTATGCTCTTATTATACTAATAAAAAAGATTATATATATTATAAAATACTAATATAATTTTAGAGCTAGTTAGAACTAAGAATATCCTATCTATCTACTAGAACAGCTTTAAGTTAGGTAGTTTTCATATTCTAGTATCCCTTTATATAATTAGTTAGATTATATAGTTAGTATTATATAGTTATATTATTAGCGTATTATAATAATAACTTAGTATAAAAAAATCTTTATTATAAGACCTTAATTTTAATAACTACTTATAACTTAATAGTGTGTCATCAGCGGCTTGATATAACTCTTTAAACTTAAAAATATTAATTAATAAATAAATATTCTTAATTTTTATTATGCCTAATGGCTTTTTTAAGCCGCCCTTAATATACGCTCATTAAGAGGTTTTTTATTAATTAAATATAATTATTTTAATTTTTAATAAAAGTATTTTATTTTCTAATTATTATTTTAAAGTTTATAAAAAATTTGTTATATAATAATTATAGTTATTATTTTTAAAATTATAAAATTATAAAATTATTTAAGTTTATATTTACTATTATTTAGTTAATTATTTAAATGTTTTTTAAACCATAATAATTTTTAGCTAAATAGTAGTTTATAACTATTTTTTAAAGTTATATAGTTATTTATATTTACATTATACTTATTACTATTTAGTTAACTATTATATATATTTAAACTTAAACTATAAAAAAAGTTTAAATAAATATTAATTACTATATATATAAAAAAATTTACTTAAAAAGCTATTTAAAAGCAGTTTAATGTTTAAGTTTAAAAGTAATTTATATAATAATTTGTATTTTTATATAATTATATATTTATATATTTAAAAGTTATTAAATATAAAATTATTAAAAAATACTTATATTTTAATATATGCTTTAGTATAATTTACTAAAATTAATATATATATATATATATATTATAATTAAATTAAGCATTAAATAAAAAAATTAACTGTAAAGTATTTAAATTAATTGTATTTAAAAACTAAAATACTTTTTTTGTTTAATTAAATTATATTAATTTAAAGTGTAAAATAGCTTTAAATTTAAGTACAAAAAAATAAAAAAGCACTATGTTATAAAGTCTTAAAGTTAAATAAAAGTTAATTGTTTTTACTAGTTAGTAGAGTAAGTAATATACTCTTATTATGCTAATAAAGTACTATCATATAATAGTGTACGGAGTTATTCTTTTGTATAATGCCCTAACATCCATATCCGTGATAAATTTAGTTAAGTTAAAAAGAAACAAGTTCGTACGAAACTTAGTATATTAAGTGGAAGGTATAAAATCATAATTATTTAAATGCTTCTTTTGCATTCGACAATAACGCATTCTGTGGGCTAATGCATTTAGATTAAAAGCTAAATAAATAATCAATTTTGATGCTCCCGCACGGTGCATAATTTCAAGTTTATGCCTGAGGCCGTTAGGCAGCGAGGTGTCCCCAGTGCAGGGGATAGGACATGATTTGGTACACAATCGAATACCTCTTCAAAGTACAAATCTTCAGGCAAACCTGAATGGTTGCGGACGAATGCGTTGAGTTGGAGCTAGAGGATGAGAACTTCCCGCTGACCACTAGACCCCCATTACTCGAGGAATTTTACAATATGCTCTTTAATACATGCATATATCCTGAGTGATATTCGACGAGGAGGGGTGTCCTGCGAGTGTCAAGGGAAGAAGACGCACTCAAGTTACTCTTATTGGCTGAATGGGGCAAATGAGCTCTTCGAAAAGCTCGATGACGTCCAATCTTGAAGGAGGAGGGTAGATATGAAGTGATTGCCCACCTGATGATCGAATCCCAAATTTAAAGAGGTCGACCATAGAGACCAGAACGAACGTGACCGAGTGTGCGCGTGACCCGAAAATCATAATCAGGACATTTGAAGTCCTCGAATGCCTACCATCTACAGGTCCCTCTAGTATATCCTTTTTGAATAAGAAGGACTTGTAAATAGGCATGTTTTTGGTAGTATTTCGCAACCCTATAGCAGTCGTGGCGCTGCCTAGGTAGTAGCGCCGTTTCGAACGTTAGGTTTGCATGCTTTAATTGAGCTAAGTATTTCACTACACATATATCTCATCGAATTGTGTTTCAATTGGTCCTGTTGTCTTAAACGGCGTACGTTCCTCGGCAGAGTATCTCGCGAGTGTCCAGTTGCACTCGTGTTTCGAATCGCCATGAATGTAATCTCGATCTAAACTTGCACAGTGGATCACTCTTTTTCATGAGTATTCAAGAAGTAGGAACCCCCTTTAGCATCTGAAATTGTGATTTGGACCTACTGGTGTCCTCCACACAGAGAAAGTTTTAGCGGAGTCTTGTGCTCCGTGGCCTGCTCGCTTAATTTGCCGGATTTTAGGTCCCAAATACGGGTTTACAGGTATATGCTGTGTATAAGCTCTAAATCAGACTCAGATTCATTTGTTTCACACTCCCCGAAATGTATCTGTCCAAGCTGGTAGAGCGGGGGTCAGTGACGGAGGTCATGTGGTCGAACGTTCCGAGATGATCCCATGACCAACCCACCGTCACCTAGCCACCCCCACTTCTGTGGCACTTACTACACCGCTTCATTGTGTGCCATTAGCGGCTCCTATCTCGCTAGCTCCAAGATTGCACATATATTATCGAAGTTCGACACGTTGAGGTACGTTGCCACGGTTATATATCTATATCTAAAAATTAGATGTTCAAATCAAATAAATTGAGCAAGACTAATGGTCTAGTGGTATGACGTTCGCTTCACAAACTTGTGGTTCAAAAACGCGAAAGGTCCTGGGTTCGATCCCCAGTTGGTCTATTTCGTTTTCCCTTTTTTTTTTTGGGGGGGGGGGTGAAGGGGGTGTGAGTTTTCTTTTAGTTCTTATTCCAATATTAACTCTACTATTTAACCAAACTATTATTTTCTTACTAATTGTTTTTAATAGTTAAAAAAACTTTTTATGTTATTATTTTTATTATAGACATAACTTTAGAAAAAGCAAATAAAAATAAATATACTAATACTAGTACTTTTTCTATATTTTTCTTTTTAAATTCTTAAAAGGCTAGATTAAAATCTAATCTAGTTTTAAAGTATATATATATATTTAAAGAATATAACTACTATAACCTAGGTTTTTAAAACAATTTTTTTTAATATAATTTATAATTATATAAGTTTTTTTAATTATACTTTTAAAAAGTTTTTATACTTTTTTTTTTTTTACTTTTTAGTAATATTATAATATAAGCTACTTTTTTTATTTAAAATACTACTCTAAATATTTTAATTAAAAGTTTTTATTAAACTATATTTATAAAATACTTAAAACCTTTATTTAGTAGTTAATAAATTTTAAAAGAAAATTTCTTAATAAGTATATATTAAGGACGGCTTAAAAGAGCCGTTAGGTATTATAAAAATTAAAAATATTTATTTATTAATAAATATTTTTAAGCTTTAAGAGCTACATTAAGTCGCTAATAACATACTATTAAGTTATAAATAGTTATTAAAATTTAAGGCCTTATAATAAAGATTTTTTTATATTAAGTTATTATAATATATTAATAATATAGTAATACTAGCAACTCTATATAGCTTAATTAATTATATAAGAAAATACTAGAATATAAAAACTACTTAACTTGAAGCTATTTTAGTAAATAGATAGAATATTTTTAGTTTTAACCAGCTCTAGAATCACGTTAGTACTTTATAATATATATATAAGTATAAAATTCCTACTAGCATAATAAGAGTATAGATAAAGTTTAAATATTACTACTAGAAATAAAAGAAGTTATTAACTAATAAAGTTATAAGGGTAGTTAATAGATCTATTAAGTTAAAACACAAATAACTAAGCTATTTTAGTAAGTTAAGTTAATATTAATATTAAAATATTCTCTTAAAAATAGTGCACCGCACCTGGATATATATATAATAAAATTAAAACAAGTTAGTAAGTAATATAATTAAAGGCTTTATATTAATTAAATAAAGCCTTTAAGTTATTTACTTATAAGATATAGACGGTCTATAGAGGGAGATTTTTATAAATAATAGAAAATTAATTTTATAATAGTACTTAAACAGCTAGTAAGCTATAGCACTATACTATAATTAAAAAAATAATAATAAAAAGCATAAATAATATACTCTCTATTTATACTAAAAATACTAAAGACTAAACTAGGCTGGTAACTTATTTAGAGTATAAAAGTAACTTAGTTTATATTTAAATTATACTAGAGAGTATGCTTTTTACTTTTAGTAAAATATTACTAGTATAAAGCCTATATACTAAAGTCACTATCTAAAGAGATAGTATAGTAACTAGAGAGAATAAATACGTATATTAATAGATTAAGAAAGTAGAATTTAAAAAGCTAAAGTAAATCTAACTTATACTTAAACTAGCTATAAATATATATATAACATAGGTATTACCTTTCTCTCTAACTTCTTTTAGAAGGCTAGAGTAAACTTAACTTATACTTAAGCCAGCTATATACGTAAATACAGTATAAATATTATTTTTTTCTTTAATTTCTAAAGGTACTACTAGAGGCCTGCTTAAAGTATAAATTTTTAAAATACAACTACTAAAAGTCCTTCTTTATATAATAATAGACTATTTATGTAAATAAAAATAGTCTAAAAATAGTACTATAGAAAGTCTCGTAAACTCTCTACTATCTAGACTTAATATAATTAGATTTATTAAGTTTAATATAAGTAGTATAAGTATTAGGAATCTAGATAGAACCCTAGAAGCTAAATTAAAGCTAGAATTAATAAAATTAGAAAAGAAATATATAAGGGAAACCGCTTAGAGATTCCTTAATTATAAAATAAGACTTAAGTAGCTATTATTACTTAAATATTATATATAATAAACGCAGCTACTGTGTTATAGAGGACTATAATCTAAATCTATTTTAAAAATTCCTAAAAAAAGAACCTAAAAGAGATACTAAAAATAGCTAAAAAGATAATACTAAAAGTATTTACTATAAATACTTTAAAGAATAGTAATATCAACGTTTACGTGCTATCCTAAATAATAAAAAACTAAATTATAATAAACTAAATACACTAGAACTTAAAATCCTAAAGGAAAACTATTTTTTAAAGATTCTAAAAGTTTTACTTAAGATAAAAATTAATAAGAGAAGAAATATAGATAACTCTGAGCTAATATATGCTATATATAAAGCTACTAAATAGCTAGTACTAAATATAGCTATTATCTAAATCTAATAGCTATATAACTTTAAGGCGTAGGAGATATGCTATAGAAATACTAAAAGCAGCTAAAAAGAGCTAAAAAAGACTTATAAGACTTTAATTATTAAAATACCCATACAGGTGATCTAATAGAAGATTATAAAAAATAAACTAATTATTAACTTCCAGCTCTTTAAAGCAAGGCTATTTGATAATAGTATAATTATTAAATAATACTTTTAATATAGCTAATATGGCTATATTTAAAGTATATATAGAAAAAAAATATAGTATAAATATTACATAAGTCTATATAATATAATAGAATATCCTTAAGAAAGAGTATCCTATATAAACTATAGAAAAGCCTATAAAGTATAGTAATAAAAAGAGTATAAGATTATTATAGGTTATTAACTTACTAATATAATATTATACTAGTAACTAGCTATCTAACTAATTATATAACGTTAATTAGTTCTCTTGTTTCTAGATTAGATAGTTTATTAGACTTAGTAGAAGTTAATTAACTCAGTAAAAATAGAAAAAAGTAATATAATAAATTAAGGTTTAATAAAATAGTATTAAACTATATCACTTAAGACGTGATTCTTAATTTTAAAGTAACTATAAAGAATTAAAACTAAATAATAATAAAGGGAGAGCCCTTTTAAATACTTAATTTTTTATAACTATAAACTAATTAACCTTTATTTAAACTTATTAGGTAATAGTTATTATTTATATATAATAATATTTTAGTACTCTTACTTAGTACTATTATATTATATATATCTAGATTTTATGTCTTTTAGCTCTTATGGCTTTCTTTTTTAGCCTAGTATTTCTTTTTTTAGTTAGCTCTTTTTTAGCATAACTGAGACTTATTATAAGTAAGTTAATCTTTCTAACTCTATTCTTATTTTTCTTAACTATTTTAAGATACTTTGCTTTCTAGTTAACTTTATTAGTATTATTATTTTATAATTATATTCTACAGTCTATAACATTCACCTCTTTTCTTAGAGTATTATTATTCTAATAATTATTTTCTACTTTTAGCTTTTAGTAGGTGTCCCGTGCGTTTTTAGTAAAATATTTTTAGTATAAGTTTTAAGTATAAAAGTAGCTTATTTCTAACGTGGTTTTATATATTTTTTTTTTCTAATTTACTTTAGTAAGCTCGTTTACCTAATTTTAATAATAACTAAAACTAAGTTTTTAACCGTCTGTTTTTGTTGTCTTATTAAATTAATTTATAACCATAATCACTTAATACTAACGCTGTGTGAAAACTATTAAAAATAGTAGTATTATTACTTAATAAATTTTTTTTTTAGATTACTATTTAAAATACGTTAATTATAGTTTAAAGTATAATCTTATAGTAATTTAGCTAGAATTAGATCAGAATTTAACTATCTATTATTAGATTCTTTTTTAAATTTATGAAGCTAAGGAGTTTTTATTAATAACTTATGTTTATACTCAGCACCTATATTATAAGCTTACTTAAGTTAATTCTAAATATCATGAGATAATAGACTATAAAATAAAGTCTATTAAAGAGCTAGAAAAACTAAAGAAAGAGGAAAAGTCTTAATAGAAAACTATACTACTATAATCCTTAGCTCTTTTTAATACTATTATTTTTTTATCCTTTAATTTTAACTAGAACGCGTTTTAATTACCTTTCTTTTAGAAATAACTTATAGTTATTTCTTCTAATAATACTAGTTAATTAGCTTTAAACTATTCTTTAAGTTTCTAACTAGCTTCTATGTATTGTCTTTAGGTCTATATTTTTTTTATTTAACTAAGTACTTCTATTAACACCTGAATCGCTAGTAGTCCAGAATTTATTAGACTTTATACTTAGTTATGTTTTTTTTAAGTTTAAGTTTTATCTATAGTTCAGCGTGTAGTAGTGCTGGTTCTAATTTTAAAATATAAAAAACTAAGTAAATCCTTATATTCTTAGATAATTATAGTTTATAATTTATAGATTCTATTTATCACTTAACTTTAAATAGTCCTAATTTAATATAGTCTAGTTTTTTTAATAGTTGTTTTATTTCTAAAAATTTTTATAATAGGAAAATTTTATCTCTTTTCTTAAAAATTAGTCTCTTAACTTTAGATTTATTTTTAATCTATTTGCTAAGATTACCTCTATAGGTGATTTTTTATATAATTTCTTAATAAAATTATTATAGTTTCTTAACTCTTATTCTTATGGATTCTGATATTTTATTTAGTCTTTATAGTTCTTAATAAGCCGTAGGCTTATAACTATAGTTTATATAAAATAATAATTTTCCTATAGTTAATAATTTTATAGAGTTATATATAAACTTAGCTATTAGTAATAAGTTAATCTAATTATCTTACTATTTATTAACATATATTTATAGGTATTATTCTAGTATCTGGTTTATTTATTCTGTTTATTTATTTATTTATAGGTGAAATGCTATTAAGAGGCGGTGTTCTACCCCTAGCTTTCTAATAAATATTTTCTAGAATATTAATATAAATAATTTGTTTTTGTCTGTAATAAATTCTTATAGCAGCTTATATTATGCTATTAGTAGTTTAATAAGTATAGTTACTAATTTATCTACTTTAATTTCTATATATATTAGTTTAAAGTATGTATATTTTATAAATTAATTTATAATAACTAGTATCATATCATACTATTAGCCTTAAAAAGTGGTTATTATTAGTATTTCTGTAATAAAATTTATTATAACTAACTTTTATAGTAGGTCTGGTAAAGAAATTAGTTTTATAAGTTTATATTTTTTATATTTTATTATTTTATTTTTTTTATACTTGATGCACTCTAAAAAAATAGCTCTAACTTTTTTTTATATACCTAGAATTTAGAAATGCCTGTTAATTTATTCTATAGTTTTTTTAATCCCTTAGTGTCCATGCATTTTAGCTGAGTATTAGTTTTTAATAAGTTTAGTCTATAATATTTCTAATATAAAAATAGTTCTAGTTTTATATTATTATAGTCGTTTGTTGTTAAATTCTCTAATTTATTTTTACTATATGTTTTTAATAATAACTATTATTTTAATATCTATTTATAAGCTTTCTAGAGATTTGTTTTGTTTTTATCTAAATATTATATTATAGATCTCTAGTATATTTTTTATATAATTTATTTATTAACTAAGCGCGTCAGCCGCTGTATTTTCTTTTCCTAATTTATAAAGTATTTAAAAGTTAAAAGTAGAAACTAGCTTCTATTATCTGACCTATTATTAATTTAACTTTTTAGTTATTATAAACGCTATTAGATTTTTATAATCTAAGTATATAATAATCTAGTGCTTAGCTTCTTCTAAGTAATATTTCTATTTTTTAAATACTTAAACTATTACTAATAGTTTCTTATTATAGATATTATAGTTTAACTTAGTAGTTATAAGTTTATAAGATAAGAAATCTACTAAGTATTTATACTTATTATTTTATATCTATAATAGAATAGCTCTTATAGCTCTATTTAATATATCTATATATATCTCCATTTAAAGTCATAAGTTAAATATTTTTAATATTAGTAGTTATTAAAATATTCTTTTTAATATATTAAAAGCGTTTTCCTTGCTTTATTCTCACTTAAATTATTAATCCTTTTTTAGTAATTCTGTTAAGGGTGATGTAATTTTTAAATAATTCTTAATAAATTATCAGCAAAATCCTATAAATCTAAGAAAAAAATAAACTTCTTTTATATTTATTAGTGTTAGCTAAGATAGTATATCTTTTATTTTATTAGAATTAACTACTATTCCGTCTTAGGATACTATATATCCTAAGAATTTAACTTCTATTTTATAGAATATATATTTCTTTGTTTAAATGTATAGCTTGTGTTTCTTAAGCTTTTATAATACCCTCTTAGTATACTTAACGTGTTCTTTTAGTGTTCTATTTATATATATAAACACGTTATTAAAATATATTATTATAAATATATCTAGATATTCTCTTAGTATATAGTTAATAATTATCTAGAATGTTACTAGTGCATTAGTGAGTCCCATTAGCATAACTAGATATTTAAATAATTTATATTTTATTTTAAATACTGTCATCCACTCGTGTTCTTTAACTATTTATATTTAATAATATCTATTTTTAATATTAAAAAGGCTAAACCACTTAGCTCCTCTGAGTTTATTTATAAGTTCTAATATTAGTAATATAAAATAATAATTCTTTTCTATAGCTTTATTAAGATATCTGTAATTAATATATAACTTTAGTTTTCTATTCTTTTTAGCTATAAAGAGTATTAGTAATGTTATTTTATTTTAACTAGTTTATATATATCCCTTTTATTAGTTTTTTTATAAGAATTTTCGTAACTTCTCTTATTAGTGAATAGGTACTTGGTATAATAGTCTTAGTTTTAAATCTATTTTTTCTTTAAGCGTGATTTTGTAATCTTAGTTTTAATATTCTAATAACTAGTTTTTAGTTTTCTTAAAGAACTATTCTTTAAATTCCTTTTAGTATTTATTTAGCATAATAAATTTAAACTCATGAAGTATTACTTTTTTTATTTATATTATTATAAGTTATTATTATCTATAGCATTTATTTCTATTACTTATAGTCTTTTTTTTTCTAATTAATAATTAAATTCTATTATACTAGCTAGTCCTATCTTAAGATAAAGTTTTTACTATCTAGATTTATAATTTTAATACAGCGGTTATTCTGGTAACCTGTTACCTAAATAGTTATATTCTATATTTTAAAATTAATTAGACTTTTTTTAAATACTGCTGGATTATTATTTATGTATCTTACCTATACAGGTTTATCTAAAACTCTAGTTAGTATTTAGTATCTTTATATTTATTTATTTAATATAAGTGTTTTACTAGCTCTACTGTCTATAAGTACTAGTATTTAGTTACTATTAATATATATATTTATATATAGCTTATTTTCATGTTTCCTCTGGTTTAGTTATGTGTATATAATTAATATATTATTTCTAACCTTTTCTTAGTCCTTTAGTAGCTTAGTTATGGTTTACTAGTTTTTTAGTTTTTTATATATAGTTAACTCCTAAGTGGTAGTTGTTTCTTTAGTATTTTTTTTTTTTAGGTTTATAGACTAAGTATCTCTAAAGTTAGCATGCTTTTTTATTTAGTAGTTTATATATATTTCTAGTTTATTCTCTATAATCCTTATATTTCCATCTTAAGAAATATTCTTAATATGTGAGTTTCTAGTGTGATTTTATAGCTAATTATTCTTTTTAATAGCGTTTAGCCTAGTATAATTAGTATTCTAGCTAGTATTTATTCTATAACAGCTATTTATACTTATCTGAGTTTAAATCTTATAATTTATTTTCTAAGTCCGTATAAACTAATTCCTGTTGTAGATTAAATTTCTTTTTATTTATAAGTTTCTATAATATTTTCTTTATCCTTAGTCTCTTAATATGTACTGCGTGTTTATTCTATTTATAATTTACTTCTATATAGTCTAGTACTATATATATCTAATATTCTTTTTTTATTACTCTATTTACGGCGTTGTTATTTTGTATTTATAATATTAATAAAAAGATTATTTTCTTTTTCTTATTTTAATTCTATTTTAGTTCTAGATGTCTGATGGGATGATAATATGTTATATAGCTTATAACTAGTATAAGTATTTACCTATAAATTTCGTTTATTTATATAGCTAGTTTTTATTTACTTAGTCCTTTTTATTACTTATTTCCTGCTAATTATAATACTTATTAGTATTTATATATTCCGTCTTCTAGAGTAACTTTTTAGTATTTAGTAATATAATATTTCTTTAAATAGTACTCTAATCTATATATTTAATAATATTTTTAGTATATTTATTATATAATTATTATAGATATTAGCTTTTTGTTTTCTTCTATTTCTTAGTTTTTTCTTTATCTAAAATTCTGATTTTTCTTATAGAAGGGTTTTTTTTCCTATTCTATAATCTCATAAAACCTCTATATTTCCTTCTTAGTTTTAGTATTATGTTATTAAACTATTACTTCTTATATTATAGTAATTATATTACTAGGTTATTCTACTAAATAATTCTTAACTTATTAATATAAGACTTTATATTTTTATTTAAGATATATGTACTTTCTATATATCTAGTATTATTTCTTTTAAATTCTTTTTATAACTATTTTTTTTATTACTAAGTCCTGTGCTTACTTTACTTAGACTATGGTAATCTAAATTTCTTTTAATACTTTAGTTTAAATATAAGCTTTTTTAATGTCTACTTATTATTATTTATAGTCTTTAATAAAATGTTTTTATTTATTATATTCTAAGTAAGCTTTACGTGCGTAGTCTTTTATTTATTTTTTAATTCACTTTCCTTACCACTTACTAATAAACGTTTATTTAATATTAATATCTATTTTATTATAGATTTAGTTATCTTTTCTATTTTTTTTAGGTATATAAATTATTAATTTTCTACATACCTTTTTCTTCTACTCCTGTTAATACTAGTAATTATTAATGGTTACTACTTATTTAATGATTTTAAGCAAGATACTTAGTTATTTTTCTCTAGAAATTTTATTCTTAATTCTGTTTTTTAATTCTTTATAGTATATTATAACTAGTAGTTAGTCTACCTAGTTAAGCTGTAATTAAATTTATTTAAACTTTACTATATAATTAGCTACTAACGTTTATTACTTAAGTTATTAAAGCTTTTAAATTACCTCTATTTCCTTATTAATTTCTCTAAAGACTATAATTATTTCTTATTTAAAACATTTATATGTCTTAAAAGCTTATTATATATTATTATTATAGTTTATAAGTTCTACTACCCCTAAGTTAGGGTTTTTATTAGCTAGGTAGTTTTTTACTAAAGGTTTAAACTATTATATAGCTTTTTTTATTATGTTTATGCTAGCTACCAGAATTTAATCTTAATCAGTTATAAATAATACTTAATTAAATTAATAGTAAAGATCTATTACTACTATAAATGTTTTAAGTTTATTTTAATTACTATTAAACTTTATAGGAGGTTATATTTTTACTATTTCTTTCTTTTAACTTATTTTAACTTATTATTATAAGTTTACTAGAGTGTTACGTAGTTTTATAATAGCTATTTCTTATTTTTAAATAATTTATTATATACTTTTAGTTTCTCCTGATGTATTTTTAGTTATTAATAAAGATTCTACTATAACTTCCTCTTCACTACTGCTTTTATTTAATAAATAGAGTTTTTATTTATCCTTATAGTAAGTTATTATAAACTTTATTTAGATAATATAATATTAGAATCTGTCTAACAGCTTTTTTTATTTTTTTAAGATGGTAATTATAATATTATAGGTTACTAACTTACTAACATAATATTATACTAGTAACTAGCCGTTTAATTAATTATATAATATTAATTAGTTTCCTTGTTTCCAGATTAGATAGCTTGTTAGACTTAGTAAAAGTTAATTAACTTAATAAAAGTAGAAAGAAATAATATAGTAAGTTAAGATTTAATAAAATAGTATTAAACTATATTACTTAAGGCGTAATTCTTAATTTTAGAGTAACTATAAAAAATTAAAACTAAATAACAATAAAGGGAGAGCTCTTTTAAATACTTAATTTCTTATAATTATAAACTAATTAACCTTTACTTAAACTTATTAGATAATAGTTATTATTTATACGTGATAATACTCTAGTACTCTTACTTAATATTATTATATTATATATATTTAGATTTTAAGTTTTTTGGCTTTTATAGTTTTCTCTTTTAGCCTAGCATTTTTTTCTTTAGTTAGCTTCTTTTTAGTATAACTAAGACTTATTATAAGTAAGTTAATTTTTCTAACTCTATTTTTATTCTTCTTAACTATTTTAAAATACTCTATTTTCTAGTTAATCTTGTTAGTGCTATCGTTCCGTGATTATATTTTATAATTTATAATAAAAATATTCCAAAACTATCTAAAAAAAAATTAAATAAAAATTATTTTTTTTAATAGACGCTTTATATCTGTACTGTAGGAAAAAAATTAATAAAATAACTAAACCTTATATAAAGTAACTTCATTATTATAATAAGAAAAAAAGAAAAATAAATTCCTTTATTAGATAACCTATATAGAGAACTAAATAAACTCTTTTATATAAAAGTTATAAGTAAAAATATTTTATAATTAAGACTTATATTAAACATAAGTAATATATATCCAGCCTAAATAAAAATAAATAATAATTTTAATATTAATATAAAAGACTGTATACTTACTTTAAATAAGTAAACTTATTATTATTTAATATAACTATAAAATAACACAAGCAGAATACTAGGTACTTATAATCTAAAAACTAGTATATAGTAAATATACTAAATTAATATACTACTTATGTGGAGATGCTCTAGTATATGAAGAAAATCCTATAATAAAAGTATACTTTATAATTAGCTAAAACATTAATATTATGTATTAAAAATATAAATAATATAGTTTATTTATTATAGCATTCTAGCTTAGCCTAGAGGGGCTAAAGACTACTATTATTAATATTTATAATCTATATAAAAACTACTAATAGATTAGGACCTAGCTAGAAATAAATAAAGCTATTAAAAAAGTAAAAAAAAAAGTTATACTTTTTAAAAACTTTAATATATACTATCTAATATAGAGAGGAAGCTATATTGTAAGTAAAATATAAATAAAACACTTACTTTTTAAAATAAAAGTATAAGGTCTTTAACTCACTATATTATGAGGTAAACTAATTTAGAAAAGGAGATAAAAAGAAAGCATTATTAACCTCACATTTCTATTAAATATAATATACGAAAGAGTTAGCTTCTATGAAATAGAAAATAAATAGACTTTAATAAGAGACTATATACTAATATAAATCTAAATAAATGTTATTATTTATTTATAAAAGAAAAATAAACACTACGCACTTAGAAAACTAGATATGAAAGAATTTCTTTAAGATATTAAAATTCTTAAGTAAATAACAGCCCCGGAACCTTTAAAAGCTTTTTAGAAAAGAATTATATATACTCTTAAGTCTTACTATTTACATATAGGACTTAGCTTATAAGTGTATAGAATATAGTTATTAAGAGCAACCTAATTTCTTATAAGTATTAAGTAAATAAAATACTAGTATTATAATTATAAAAAAAATTATAACTGCTAGAGCTATAAGACGCTGTCTAACTAGCTCTAAAAGAAAATCTAAAAAGTAAAAAAAAAATAACTAAAGGTAATTTATATAAGAATTTATAATAAACCTTATAAAACTATATAATAAGAGATTATAGATTCTTTTAAAGTGGAGTAAAAAGAGCACTAATATAATAAAAAGAATTTTTTTTTTAATTTTAAAAGCTTTATTAGTAACCACCTTACTAAAGATAATGCTATAAAAATAGAGATTCTAGCTAAGAAATTCTTCCTAAATATAAGTAAAATAGATTTTAAAGATATTAATAATAAAATATAATTAGAGCACACTTAAATTAACATTAACCTATATATATTTAAGGAGGTGATAAGTAATTTAATTATAAAATTTCTAAATAAAAAAGCCTTAAGCCCTAATAATATACTAAATAAGATTTTAAAAATTATACTTCTATTAATAGCTTAGGAGCTTATATAGGCGGTTTATTAGTATTTTAAAAATATAATAATACTAACCTACCTTAAAGAATTAATTATAATTATTTTATATAAAGAAGATAAGAAGGATTATTTTTTTCTAAAAAGTTATTAACTAATCACACTAGAAAACACCTTAGCTAAGGTAATTAAAAAATAAGTAATAGACTTAATAGTAGCAGCTACTAAGAAATATAAACTACTTTTATAAAACTAAATAAAAGCAAGAAAAAAGCGCTTAATATTCTTAGTAATTAGTATATTTATTTTTAATATTTAAACAGCATAAAGAGCGCGCTTAAGTTATATTATGTTAATACTAAACTTAAATTTAATTAAAGTCTTTAATAACATCTCTCACAAACGCCTGCTATATATTCTAAGAAAAAAGAAACTACTAGAATAAATAGTTTACTTTATATAAAGCTTTTTAACTGCTTAACGAACGCGTATTACCTTTTCTAAATATTAAAGTAAATAAATTTAAATATAAATAAGTATTCTATAGGGATTCTTACTTTTACTAATTCTATTTCTCTTCTTTATATTAAAGCTTTTAAAGGAGTTTTAGTGATTAAATAGTAATATACTAGTATTTAGCTTTATTAATAATATAAACTTTATCTTATAAAGAAATTCCACTATTAAGAACTGCTAATGCCTAATAGCTATATATAATTAATATATATTATAAGTAAAACGCCACGGAGCTATATTTATACTAAAGAAATACTAGTTTATATACTTTACTAAAAAAAGACGTTATAATAGCGTAGACTTAGTATTAATTATATAAATTACTAGCTATAAAGCTATTCTTTAAAGCTTAAGTATATATATACTTAGAGTCTAAATAGACCTAAAGCTTTAATAAAAAGAATATATTTATAAAGTAGTAGAGAAGGGTATAGTAGCCTTTAAAACTATATTATAAATTACTATATTAATATAAAGCCTGTTTATAAGATGTTTATGCCTTTTATATATAATAATTATCTGCCTAATAATACTCTACAGTGCCTAGATATAGAGAACTCGTGATAATAGTAATTTAATAATAAAAAATCTTATCTAGCTACTTTAAAAGACTTAAAACTAGTATCTATATAAAATAATAAGGGTATATAAAAGAACACTAATAGTAGCTATTAAGAGAGAGATAGTAGTTTTATTAATTATACTTTATATAAATACTATAGCTCTCTAGAGGACTCTAGATACTAGCTAAAACTTTATAATAATAGGCTTAGTCTTCACGCGTCGTAGTATTAATATAAATTAATAAAATAAGTTAGCTTTATTTTAGCTATACTAAGATAAAAAGAGAAGAGATATAAAGGAGGCTTACTTCTAAATAGAGCGGTGTATAGCTTAAGTATAAGCTAGCTATACTCTAAGCTCTATACTAGGTTATAGCTAGTATAGCTAGTTATAATATTATATAGCCTATAGTAAGTAAAGCAAGTAACACCGTTATATTACCCCTTTTTTAAAAGAGGCTTGTTTTTAAGTCTTTAGGTTATAATCTCCTTTTTACTAATTTCTATACTACTCTTGTTTTTAAAGCTGCCTTGTTATTTTCCTCTGTTACTTCTAGATTCTCCTTTGCTTTATATGCTTTTAACTAGGTATCTAGTCATACTAATAGTCCTGCCTTCTCTAGATAGACCTTATAATAGTTTTTTATCTTATATAGGGCGCCTATAAAGCCTCAGGCGTTATACTAAGCAGGATCTAAGTTATAAGCTAGCTAGAATACTTTATACTATAGTTAGTTATAAAATAGGTAGCTATTAAGGATTTCCTATACTAGCTACTTAAAATACCCGTTGACCTTAATAGGCAGTTTCTTAGGTTTAATTTAGCCAAACAGTAAGCGAGTAAAAGCTTTTTATAGATAGTTTATATAAAAGACATTAAGCATACGCATGTGTAGTAGTAGCTTAAGGTAATAGAAATATCTTTTTATGCCTATAATAGAATAAAGTCTATATATCTATTAGTTTAGCTTTTAGCTAGATTAGCTAGTAGTGAAGTCTTTAGATATAATATATATCTTATCTTCTATAGAGAAGTCTAGCTTATAGTACTTTTTATTAGCCTATTAAGTTTATTACTTTTATACTTAAGCAATCTCTTGTTAAGCTATTTCTATAGCTAGCTTTATTATATTATAGTAAGCTTTAGCATAGCTCTACACTTCCTTACGTGATATCTATTTATAGACTATAATAAATACCTTCATACGTTCCTCCTAGTTCTAGTAATAGATTAGCTAGTAGCTAAACTCAATTTAATAAGATAATAAGCCTATAGTCTTATATAGTAGAATTGCTTAAGCCTAGTCTATACAGGGCAGCAGGTCTAACTAGTTATTCTAATAGTAATTAACAAATAGACATAGGCGCTAGTTAATGTACTAGTTTAAAACCTTAGTATTCCTATTAGTTTAGAGATAATATAGTATTAAGAGCTTTTACTTAATTCCTATTAGTTAGTATAGCTCATTTATGAATACTAAGGTGAACTAAGGACCGTAATTAGAGACTATTAACCTAAGCAGGCTAAATACTCGCTAGATGTAGTAATAGTACATATTAGCTGCCTAAGTAGCTGTAGTGGTTTTATAGTAAGGTAATAAGAAACAGCGCTTACTTAGCTAGTCTATAATAACAAAAGCACAGTCATATCCTTTCTTATCTAGAGGGAAGGACTTAAAGTTTATAGAGACATCTTACTATACTTACTTAGGAATTAGTAGTAATTTAAGTAAGCCTAAGGTCTTATTATAAGGTATATAGCTTTATTTATAAGCTTTACACATAGTTACGTAGTCGTCTATATCTTTACCTATGCGGCTTTAGTAGTAGTGGTCGTGAAGTAGCTTATCTGTTTTTCTCTTACCTAGGTAAGCAGTCACCTAGGTAGTATAAATAGCTTAAATAAGGTAAGTTCTTAAGAAGTGTATAGCAGGAACTACTAGCTTGCCATAGTGCATAAAAAGACTTTAGCTAAGTTTCTATGCTAAGTAGTTACTAGAAAAGGTGCGCTCTTGGAATGGCTGTAGGCTCTCATAGCTACAATTCACCTTAATAATGCAATCAATTAGTAAGTAAGGGTTATTTAGGGGCGGTAAGGCTATGAAAGTATCAGCAGTAGCTACTTTAATTGTATTAGTAGCTAGCATGCTTCTTGTTGACAGCGCAGCTAGGTTATCACTCGCGGCCTTAATGAAGCTAATGTTAATTTATTCTGCTAAGAGGAAGGCGCGTGTTCGGGCTGCTTTATTCTTGTCTTTTTAGGTCTTTAGTTCCTCTTGCTTGCGCGAGAGCGCGTCGGCTACTACGTTGGCCATACTAGAGTAATAGGTAAGTGTTAGGTGATAGTCTACTACGCTTATTACCTAGCGCATCTGGCGGGGAGTAAGCTCTTGCTTTATAGAGAAGTACTCTAGCGCGCGGTAGTCAGTCAGGGCACTGAATAACTCTATAGTCTGCAAGCCTATAAGCTGCAAGCGCCATTCTCAGAATGATTCGACGAATTCTTCCCGCGTACCGTGCGGAAACCGCTTGCGTTCGACCGTCGGAAGATCGGTCGATTTCTAGATTACGACAATCTATTACAGAATCGAGTGATGAGCGGGATGGCGGTCTGCGCATACCTCTGTCTGCGTTCACTACCCCAGCAGTGTCCCCACGATAGCGTCGAGGTTCTCCTACCGGAGATCGCTGGATATCGGAAAGATGAGGATATTTCGGGGTCTATTTGATGCTGTATGTACTATTTCTTTACAATCGACATTAGATGTCGGA